>QANZ01024195.1:3005-35106 GCA_003254925.1 Chamaecrista fasciculata | reverse complement strand
AGCCAAAGTTTGACAACTGCAATGCCGGAATAGTCAAGACCTCAGGTCTAAGGGCATCATGACAGATTGTACAGGAGAGACCAGCTAATGACTGAACCCATGCAGAACTCTCCGGGTCGGTCCAGCAATTTGTAACTCCTTACATAATTGCACCATGACTCTCGTCCCATCATCTAGTGCATGCATCTCTATGCACCGAGGTCAAGCTGGTCTTGGTTCAATTCAAGTTCCCACTCGAATGAGCTACCAGGGACAATTTAGATTAACTATCTCATAATTAATCATGGACTGTTATCATAGTAATCATGCTAATAATATGATAACCATTAATTTATCTCTATAAATTAATTGATATGTTCCAAACATATCTATAGGATGATTGGCCCTAGGGCATAATCTCCATCAGTGTCATTATCTCATATGCCCCCATGTTCTCCAAGTTCTTTTTGATCTCGGGAACCATGGTAACCAGCATAAGACAGGCAACGTCCACAGAGTCACTTTGATGCTTCTCATAAGCATCTCTCTGTGCTCTTGGAGCATTTGCAGCAGGCTGTTCAGGGATGGGGTTTTCCAGGACATAGAGCTTTCTCTCCTGGGTGAGAAAAATTCTCAGATTTCGGTACCAGTCGAGAAAGTTAGTCCCAGTCAACTTGTCCTTCTCAAGGACAGATCGCAGTGATAGTGTTGGAATGTTTGTTACCATTTGATTCTACAATTTAGATATGAAAAGTTTAATTAGCAGGAAAGATAACATCCACCATTTTATAAAACCCAGTAAAATTTATTATTAGTGGCTAAGACCCATATTTCACCAAAGTTTACCGTCGCTGAGGGCGATCATGCACCCTTTGGTTATTTAGGTAGGTAACTCCTTACTAATCACATCTCTATGTGACTCTTAGATCTTTATGGGACTGTATCATCATATGATACTTATTATGGCATGTTTATCCCATCTAATGCCTTGAGGTCCAAAACCGTTTTGATAACCCCATTAAGTCACACAATAAAACTTGTGAATGGCTAGGCTCAAAACAAGGAGGCGGAGGCGTAATCCCATATCATCAAGGCCCAAATAAACGCGTGTCGCTGAGGGCGATCACCGCATTTAAAGTACTAGGATTTCAATAGGCATCGCGTTGAAACTCCCATTCACCCGTGTCTCCTCAAGGTCAAGGTAGATACGTGTCGCTGAGGGCGATCACCGCTCTACGATGAACAAGATTTCAATATGGCGTTTTATTGACGGCATTAAAACTTAAGATTTTCTAAAAGGGTTTGATTTTTAAAATGTTCTGTTTTATAGTTTAATTTTAAAACTCCTTTTAAAACTAAACGAGTCATGCCACATGTTTATAAACATGTGCCCGGATCTTGCATCCTATGCAAAATCCCACGCTCGTATCGTATACGTGGTTGTAGCGTAAAAATTAAAAGTAGCATGTTAAAATTTCGCACCCTAAACATACATCTAGCGCATCACATACAAACTAAATGTAAAGCATACTGTGTTTAGATATGGCCCATCTACCCTATAATTCTCTCAAGCCAATGAGAGAATTTTTCTAAAAAGAAAAATAAAATTACAAAAGAATAAACCCCAGTTACATTGAGGTATAAACTGAAAGTAAAATTACAATAGAGTGGAGGGAGACGACACGCAGGCCGTATTTACCAAAAACCCTAGAGCCATATCCAACACCACACAATTCACATATGAACAATTCATATAATTATGTCAAACACAGCATACAACACATATCAAAAACCATTTTTAAAAATGTGTTCAATTTAGGGTTTGTGCAATTTTTAACATGCCTTTCTTGAAATTAGGCCTTTGTATCAATAATTATAAAAACCATGAATCTCCATTCAAGAATTTGTCCACGTAACGCGTCCTTCCTCCGCCGGTAATCCACACGAACAGTTTTGGAGATGCCTAGGTGCTAGCCTCCTTCACTTCTCCAAGTGAATCCGGAACCTTTATCTATGGTGTTCTTTAATTCAAGAACTCTTCTTGAATTGTCAAGAACTGTATGGCGCCTTGATCAAGAATCTTATTCTTGATCCCACACAACCTTGTCACACAAAACTAAACTCTTTAGTGTTGTGCGCCACTTTCTCTCTCTAGGAAAGCAAGGCTGCAATTTTTCTCTCTCTCCTCACCAAGAGCAAAATCGAATTTTTCCCTTGTGAAGAACTAGGCTAAGTCAACTTTTCTAATGTGCATGAGGCTCTCACCCTTTTGTGATCTCACTTATCAAAGAATCCAATTCTCTTCTAAGTCTCTCCTAAAGTCGACTTTGGCTTCCTATTTATAGGGTTTGGGGACTTTGATAATTATAATTTAGGAAACCCTAGAATCATATAATTATCAAATCATAAGATTATGATATCTCCATATCAAAATTATATGACTTGAATTCCAATTTAAAACATTCCAATCGGTTTGGTTGTACAGGGCGTGTCCTAGAAGTCCACTCGTAGCGTCCTCCCTCCGCCGGTGATCCACACGAACAGTTTGTCGGGCACCAAGGTGCTAGCCTTCTGTTCTTTTCTCCAAAAGAACAAGGGACCAAATCTACAGTGTATGAGTTCAAGAACTTCTTCTTGAATCAAGAACAAGGTGGCGCAAGGAGCAGGAAAGCACAAAACTCCTACAGTGTATGTTTTCCTACTCTCAAAAACCCTAGTTGTTGAACTAGGCGAATTCTCTTTAACTCCTTAGGAAATTCGACCTATTCTCTCTCTAGGACTAGAGTGGCGATTTTTCTCTCTCTCTACAAGGAGGAAGACAAAATCACAAAGTTAGTTAGGGTTAGGAGGCAAGTCGACTTGCTCCCCCTTTTAATTATAATTTTTGGTGATTTTAATAATCCTAAAATCATGATATTACAATAATATCATAATTTTATGACTTGAATTTCTAATTAAAATATTACCTTAATATTTCAATTCAAATTCAAAATGCAATCTCTGAGAATCAAATGGAAGATCAAATCTTCCCATGGGACCCACAGAGCAATGCGCCATCCTCCTCCCATTTATCTTGAAATTTTATAAATCAAAAACATTCCTAATTTAAGGAAGTCATGATTATCCAAAGATTATGAGTTAAGATATCACCCAAGTATCTTTGATTCAAATCTTTTGATATCTCCATCAATCCTTTTGAATTCAAACTCATGACTTTAAATAATAAAACAATTTTATTAATCTAAAATCATACAATGAGGCGCCACCCTCAAACCAATATTAGACAATTTTAATAAATCAATAATCTCCTAACTTTTAGGAATCTTATCCGATTTATTTTCACTAATATTATAATTGTAAATAATTAATCCCTATTAACTATTTAACACTTATTATATTTAAACTTGTCACACAAATTTAAATATATCACAACTGTAGATTATTTAAGACAAGACTCAATGTCCCAGACATTTTGCTATATCTTAAATTGTGTCTCCGGAGTGACCCACAAATTAACCCTAATTCGTGTCCCTTTATGCGGTGTCCTGATCCTGCTCATGTGTGACCCAGCAGGCCTCACGTGAAGTTGGCAGCAAGCCATCTCCATAACTTACAAGTCGTGAGCGGACTTTAGCAAGCCATCACGACTACCCAAAACACGTGAGTTATCGTTTTTACCAAAACCGACATAACCTTAGTACCTCCTTGTCATAGACCCATTGTCCTACGATATCTTGGTCATGGATTAGGCACAGGAAAGTTATCCATAATCCAAACCTCAACTTTCTCGATTTCCTGAGTTAGTCCCATTTTCCTGAGTGACCACTCTTTTCCTTGGACAGACTCATCGAGGGCGCCAGCTTGATATCTCCCATCTAATGAGGGAAAAAAATCCAATTTTGGTCAATCCACATTCCTCAGCACGGCAATCAACCAAACTCGTACCTAGCCCTTTTGGCTACCCTGCTACGGGCAACGTTAGACTAGGCCAAAGTCTGACAACTGCAACGCCGGAGTAATGATGACCTCAGGTCTAAGGCGTCGTGACAGGCGTACAGGAGAGGCAAGCTGATGACTAAACCCATGCAGGACTCTCCGGGTCAGTCCAGCAACTTGTAACCCTTTACATAATTGCACCATAACTCTCGTTCCACCATCTAGTGCATGCATCTCTATGCACCGAGGTCATGCTGGTCTTAGTTCATTTTCGCTCCCACGAAAACAATCAACCAGGGACAGATTTAGATTAATTATCACATAATTAATCACGGACGCTATCATAGGAAACATGCTAATAATATGATAACACATAAATTTATCTCTATAAATTAATCCATATGTTCAAAACATATACAAAATTGATTGGCCCTAGGGCACAATCTCCAACAGACTTGTCTTAAATAAAATCTACATTTGTGATATTTAAATTTGTTAGACAAGTTTAAATATATTAATTGTTAAATAGTTAATTTGATTAATCTATTTACAATTGAATTATTGTTTAAAATATTATGGAATAATAAATTGGATAAGCCTCCTAAAAGTTAGGGGATTATTGATTTATTAAATTCTTTAATATTGGATAACAAGAAGAAGAGGGTGGCGCCTCTTCTTGATTTTATTTAATAAAATTGTTTTGTTAATTTAAATCAAGATTTGAATTTGAATTCAAGATTTGATTTTGATTTCAAGATTCAAATTTTAATTAAAGATATTAGGGTAATATTTTAATTCAATATTATTAGGGAATTTGAATTCAAGATTCAAATTTGAATTTAGATATTAGGGTAATATTTTAATTCAATTTGTTAGGGAAATTAATAAGTTGGTTATAACTCCTTAAGAGTTAGGGTTGTTATTTTAATTATTAAATTCCTATAAAAAGGCATGAGGATGGCGCATGGCTTGATCCAATGGGCAAGATTTGATCTTGCATTTTGGATTTCAAGATTGCATCTTGAATTTCAAATTAAGATATTAATGTAATATTTTTATTAAGAATTCAAATCCTCTTGACCAATGGGGATTGGGCATTCAAGATTTAGGTTTCAAGATTTGATCTTGAAATTTAAATTTAAATTGCCTCTTAGTTTTGAATTATAATATTAGTGTAATATCATAATTCAAGATTTTAGGAACCCCTATTTCTTTATTGCATGATTCCCTAATTTCACGAGTTAGGGAATGTGATTCCCTAATGAGACTCTATAAATACACACACACCCACACAAGTCGAGTAACCCCATTTTTAGTTAGACTAAAAATCGACTTTTCCCTAGAGAGTGAGAAAGTCGACCTAACCCTAATAGGATTAGGGTTTTTGAGTTGTGTGAAAGGTTTTTGTGCGCCACTTCCACAGAGTCTTCAAGAACCGTTCTTGAAGATTCAAGATTTGTAGATTGGTTCCTGTAATCTCTTGGGAAGAAGAGATTGGAGGCTAGCACCTAGGTGTCTGCCAAACTGTTCGTGTGGATCACCGGCAGAGGAAGGACACGCGTTGCTGTGAACTTCTCTGCATCGCAATTCAAAGCTACCGATTGAATTTTGGTAAACTTCTTTCCCTACTAGTATAAACATAGTTAGTGGATCCTGGAAGGAAATTATAGGCTATGTGTTTAAATTTTTGATTTTACGCTTTCTTCCGCTGCGCCCGCTCTATAATTTCCCAACAAGTTTAGAATAATTATCTCATAATTAATCACGGATTGTTATCACAGTAAACATGCTAATAATATGATAACGACACAATTTATCATCCAAAAATCAGTCAAACAATATGTTCATACACATAAAATGATTGGCCTAGGGCACAATCTCTATCATCCCTATTTTACATGGTCTTCAACGATTTTGCTTCTGACCATCATGAATCTACTACTTCTTGCTACTATTCATCTACTTAGGGCCTTCCAATGAGGGATAGTTGTAATAGTTCTAAAGCTCCGTCATGTGCTTAGGGTAGTGGTTTGTAGCGTTTTTATTTATCTTGTAATACCCCAAGATATTGTAGAAAACACTAAGCTTAATATTTGTCTAAAATCATATTATATCGTGAATCTAGAAGTCACTATGAGCTAGTGGTTAAATTTTGGGAGCAAACAAAGCTAAAACTTTCATTTGACTTTTTATCTTCACTCTGTAGTAGAACCGTTTCGAGTAAGAGATGGTAAATGATAGAGATAGAGTTTTCAAAAACAAATTATATATTTGAGATCTACTCTTTGCAAAGAATCCAATGATATAAATTTTGCCAAGAAATTCTATTTATAATTTTTTTTGAGTTTCTAAGGACTCTTTTGAAAGAAATCTATTTTTCTGGGGTAAAGTAGTAATTTTGGCACTTGAACCCTAAACTTAAGTTTCCTTTTGTCCCCCACAAGCTTCTAGAAAACTCACGATGATTCCTCCAGCCATCTTGAAAGCCACACATTACTCACACTTATAGGATCTAATTTTGCATTCACTCATATGACTCTCTTTTCCTCCACTAACGAACTGTCACCGCCACCACCATCACTCCCCAACCAGACGGAGACGTTGCCGCCTCTGGACATTGGAACCGCTGTTGCCAATGTCCCTTTTAGCTGCACCATCGTTCTTCTTCTATTCTTCTCTTTTGGTTCGCCCCTTTTCTCTCTTTCTCTCATTCTCTCAAATTTTCTCCTAAGTTTATGTTTAATGGTTTAAATCCCTAATTTGTTGCTATAACTGAGTTATGGTGATGCATTTGAATAGTCTAAATTGCTGGTTTGAAGTTTGGCAAGAACGCCCTACATCCTAATAGGCCAAGAACGCCCAATATGATAAGGAGTGTGGACGCCATTAGGGCAAAGGAACGTGAGGAATAAGGAAACATTCCATAACCAATCAGGAGCCAATCAAGGATCAATCTGGGATCAATCTGGGATCAATCTAGATCCACAATCAATCGAGACAATCATCCGGAGAGAGATCATACTCACGGATTCTGCCTTGACTGGTCATCACCATCAAGGCGCCTTGCACAAATAAGGAAGTAGCATGGGAGCCAAGGATCACAATCAGATCAGCAAAGATCACAATCAGATATTGAAGCATTAATGGCAGATCACGCCAGATTGCTCTCCACTAGTATAAAAAGGTCAGACCCCCGCACTAGCCAAGGTACGCTCTAATACTCAGTTATTTGGTATCCATGAGCAACCCAGATTACTGACTTAAGCATCAGAGGTGAATCGCAGGGCCACCCTGTGCATTCATTGACTTGCAGGTAACCTTAAACCCAGAGTTGCCTCATCTAAACCAGGTAGTGACCCCCAGCCAGAGCCTAGTTCATCATTTTCAATGAATAATAATTGATTAAAATTTTGGAGCTACTTAACAAATATATCTTATGAGAAGAATACGATAAGTTTTATACTAATTAATTGAACGTTTTGAATTTTTAAAATATCCTGATAATTTATCTGATAATAGGCCTAGTGACTCGAAGCCTAGAAGACCTAGACCATAGGCGTTCAAGGCTCAGTAAAGGAATCCCTTGGGCAAGAACGCCAAAAGAACCCTACACGAGTAAGGCACCAAGCCTCTCATGACAGTCGAGAACGCCAACAGCTAGGCGACCACAGAACCAAGCCTCTCATGACAGTCGAGAACGCCATCAGCTAGGCGTCCACAGAAAGAGTCCTAGCTTGGATAAGGCACCAAATGACCTACGCCGGTCGAGAACGCCAACAACCAGGCGTTCACGAGAAGACACAGAAGAAGGCGTTGCTACGACAATCAGGAAACTTTTAGAAGAGACTAATCTCCATACGAGTCCTCTATCAAATAACAACTTATTCCCGTATCTTAACTGACAGATCTGCTAGGATAACGATCAGTTAAGATTTCCACCAAGATCACAACTGATTTGGCCAAATCAGTTAAGATCACAGTCGACCATATCTAGTTCAGAAAGATCTCATTTCACCAGTATAAAAGGGCAGCTCCTCTACTGGAAAAAGGTACGCACTATTGCCATTTGCACTTATTATCGCTCTCCAACCCTTTACTGACTTAAGCATCGGAGGTGAATCGCAGGGCATCCCTGTGCATTCATTAACTTGCAGGCGACTTTTGACCCAGAGTTGCTTCATCGAACCAGGTAATGCCCTCCGGCCAAAACCAGGTTCATCACTGGCGCCGACTGTGGGGACTTTTTATTCAAAGTCCAGATTTAATTTGCTCAAGTGTTGATTTTAGTTTAAATTTTTCTTTGGATACCTGAACGATAAGGTTGGATCATATACATGTTTTCCAGTATTTTTTGTTATATCTAACCTGTGTGTTCATCGAACCAGAGAAACAGATGACATCTACAGAAATTGGCAAGATGACATCCACTCCAACTGATCAACACGCTTCAAGAGGTTCAGTGGCTCAATCCGCACAGGATTCGACGCTTGCTCCTCCCCCAGGATTTCCTACCATCCAGGAAGCCCCCACGCTGCTCAACCCAGCGACTGTGTGGCAAATCACCATAACAGCGGAAGACAAGATTGCTGCACTGAAGGCTGACATGCACATCGAGATTGAAGCACTCCGCAAGGACATCCGTGATCTGATAATGGGCAGGGAAAAGCAAGTTGCTGAGGGGGCTAACCCAGAGCCCATACCACAAGAAGAAAACCCAGGAGACCAAGAACAGCAAACTCCCATGAATAACCCATCACCTGTCCAGGTGGCAGCTCAACAGCAGGCTCCTGGCCAAACTACTCAGCTTACCCAGCAGCAAACTTGGGTGGGCGCTTACTCTTATCCACCTCAGAGCTACTATTACCCACAGGGGTATTATCCCCAATATTACCCTGGATATGGCGTCTATGGAGGATCCGCTGGAATGTACCAGCCCGTGAGCGCCCAAGCACACGCGCCAGAATCGGCGCCTTATGGAAGGACCGCTGGAATATACCAGCCCATGAGCGCCTCAGCACCAGCACCAGAGTCGGCACCTTATGGAAGATCCGCTGGAATGTACCAGCCTATGAACGTCCATGCACCAGCGGCAGAATTGGCGCCTCCACCCAATTCGGCGCCCCCGGCCATAACGCCCCCACGAGCTGAGGGAATATTTGCCCCTCACGTGCAAGCTGTTGAATTGGACAGGAACTACAAGATGCCCATGAAGCTGACGCCCTATACAGGGGAGAAAGACCCAGAGGATCATTTACTCAGTTTCAAGGCCGCCATGAATATCTCCAACTTAGGAGATCCTCAACGATGCAAGCTGTTCCCAATAACTTTGGAAGGACCAGCTCTGGATTGGTTCTCCAAACTCCCGGCGGGCTCAGTTCATTGCTTTAAGGACCTGGAGGAAATGTTTAAGAAACGATTCGCCACCAGCAAAGTATACAAGCAGCCTATGGCGGTCTTGACCGACATCAGACAGAATAAGGGAGAATCACTGCGAGATTACTTGGCAAAGTTTAACAAAACTCTGCTGAGTATCAAAGAAGTGGACGACAAGATCGCAGTATACTCATTCCTGGCAGGAATCAGACCAGGCCATGCACATAAGGAGCTTACACACAAGGCTCCCAGATCTGTTGGAGAGCTCCTCTCAATGGTTGAGGAGTTCATAACGAAGGAAGACTTAGACAAAACCCAGCGAGATCGCTTCGCAAGGATCGAACCAGACACTAGAAAGCCATATGGTAAAAACTCGGAAAAAGCTGGTGGCACCCAGGGGAAGGCATGCTGTCTACACTGTCCTCGCTGTGTCTCAATCAGAGGTGTTCCGAGAAATCTGCAACACAGATCTGCTACCAAGACTTCCTGACCGCCCTAGGAGAGCAGGGCGAAATGTTGATACCAGCAAATACTGTAGGTATCATAGAACAGAAGGACATACAACAGATGAGTGCATTGTCTTGAAGGATGAAATCGAAAACCTGATCAGATTGGGACGCCTCCCATCCAGGTTCATTAAAAAAGATGGAAGTAAGAGGTCCAGAGAAGAGAAAAACACTCGCGAGCAGAAGAAGCCGAGAGGAGGAGGCGCTGACGGCGAAGAAAAGAAAAGGGATCGGCGCACACCGCCGAGAGATGACAAACCATCTGGGATCATCCACACCATCTCAGGAGGCATAGAAAAAAGTGGCGCCAAGGCTCCACATAAGAAAAGGAAGGTGAATCGATCCATACTTAGGATTGATTACAAGGAAGCGTCCAAAGCAGAAAGATGGGTTGAACCCATAACCTTCACTGACGATGAATTGTGGGAAGTCAACCAAGATTATGATGACCCTATGGTGATCACAGCGCGAGTTGGTACCTTTACAGTTGAAAGGATCATGGTAGACCAGGGCTCGTCCGCTGACATCATTTACAAGTCATGCTTCGATCAGCTGGGCGTTCCAAGGTCAGACCTCAAGGAACACCATGGGCGCCTTATTGGATTCACAGGAGATCAGATACCAGCCCTTGGTAGCGTTGACTTACGACTCACCGTGGGGGAAAAGCCAAGGGTAACGAGTATTATGGTGGAATTCTTGGTGGTACAGGCGCCCTCAGCATACAACGTCCTTCTCGGGCGTCCCTCCCTGAACAAAATGAGAGCGGTGATATCCACTGCTCACCTTCGCATGAAGTTTCCAACGCCACAGGGAGTGGGTCAAGTGAGAGCGGACCAACGGACAGCCAGACAATGCTATGCGATGAGTCTGGCAAAAACTAATGAAGAAGAAAGAAAGAGGAAAATGCGGGCGAATACATCGGCTGATAACGCCCCAAATAGAGGGAAACTTGAGGATTCAAACGACGACATAGAAGACTTCAGGGATGAGATCTCGAATCAAAGGCCTAAGCCAACAGGAGATTTGGAAGTGGTGCAGCTAGGCAAAGACGCCGAAAAAACGGTTCAGATCAACATGCTCCTTCGTGAAGAAGAGAAGTCCGAACTCATCCAACTATTGAGGGAATCTTCGGACGTATTCGCCTGGTGTCCTGCAGACATGCCAGGAATTGACCCTAAGCTCATCTGTCACAATCTGAACACCGATGGTAGAAGAGGAGTGATCCAACGAAAACGCCTCTTTGGCCATGAGCGCCAAGCGGCAACCAAAGAAGAAGTTAGTAAATTACTGACCGCGGGATTTATCAGGGAAGCCAAGTACCCAGAGTGGCTCTCCAACGTGGTATTGGTCAAGAAATCTAATGGCAAGTGGAGGATGTGTGTAGACTTCACTGACCTCAACAAGGCGTGTCCAAAAGATCACTACCCATTGCCCAATATCGACAAGCTTGTGGATGGGACCTGTGGTCATCAGACGATGAGTTTCTTAGACGCCTTCAGCGGATATAATCAGATCACAATGAACCCTGAAGACGCCGAGAAAACGGCGTTCATAACAGAGATGGGCACATACTGCTACACGGTGATGCTTTTCGGACTAAAAAACGCGGGCGCTACCTACCAGAGAATGATGGATCTTTTCTTTAGAGATCACATTGAAGGAGATCTTCGACCAACTACGAAAGTACCAGATGAAGCTGAACCCCTCAAAGTGCGCCTTCGGCGTAAATGGGGGAAAGTTCCTTGGATTCATGCTCACCAACAGAGGAATTGAAGCAAACCCAGACCAGTGCAGAGCAATCCTCGAGATGAACTCCCCGAGATCAGTTAAGGAAGTCCAACGCCTCAACGGCAGGCTAGCGGCGCTCCATAGGTTTCTGTCGAGGTAGAAAGCGCCTAGCGCCACCTCAACAATAAAGCTTTAAAGCTACTTCCTAGTGACAATCTCATTTTCGTTTTTTGTTTCAATCATGTCTTTATCTAATTATCTTCAGTTTATCAAGAACGCCTATGTAAGCCGTCTTTTCGACCCATAACTTCTATCAATAAAACTAGCATTACTCATTATTGGTCTCCTTTACATTCAGGTCAGCTGACAAATGCTTGCCTTTCTTTCGAACACTAAAAGCAAACAAAAAATTCGAATGGACTAAGGAATGCAAGGAAGCCTTCCAAAGGCTAAAGGCGTATCTGGCGTCACCGCCAATTTTGGTAATTCCAGTCAAGGATAAGCCAATCTATGTCTACCAGGCGTCCACAGACGACGCTATCAGTTCTGCCTTGGTACTCGAAGATGGGGAAGAGCAGAAACCAATCTACTTCACGAGCAAAACGCTCACAGGAGCCGAAAAAAGGTATCACCGCCTAGAAAAGCTGACGTTTTCATTACTTCACTCAACTAGGAAGCTGAGACACTACTACCAGCAATACCAAATAATCGTCAGAACGGATAGACCCCTCAAACAAATGATCGAACAGCTAGATATTGCTGGAAGGATGTCAATATGGTCTGTAGAAATCTCGGAGTATGGGATCGCCTATGAGCCAAGAAGGGCCATCAAGGGACAAGCATTAGCAGATTTCACAGCAGAAATGACCGGGCCAGACAACGCCCAAAATTGGACTTGGAGCGTGCACATCGATGGCGCCGCGTCAAATTCCCAGCGAGGAGCAGGAGTAGTAATGCGAGCCCCAGACGGCTCCATCATCGAACAATCCATTGAAATCGAGTGCCCCATTACCAACAATCAGGCCGAATATGAGGCGTTGATCGCTGCATTAAAATTGGCAGCCAACATAGGCGCCAAGAAATTAGAAATCTTTGCAGACTCCCAATTGGTAGTACAACAGATGAACGGAGAATATGAAACCAAAGACTCAACCATGGTCCAGTACGCCGAAAAAGCGAAGAAGATCATAGAAGGATCAGGCATAGACGCCACTTTCAAACATATCCCCCGAAGCAAGAACGCCCGAGCCAATGAGCTCGCAAACTGGCATCCAAGCCAAACAAAGGAGGAAGGAGTTCCATTATCAAAACGACTCTCAGGGAACCCTCAATAATGGAACAAGACATTCTCCCTACGGAAGAAGTTGCCGACTGGAGGACGCCGATATTCAACTATCTGGAAAAAGGCTCCCTTCCTTCAGATAAAAACGAAGCAAGAAAAGTCGCGAGGAGATCTGGCAGGTACTTTGTCAGACAAGGAACACTGTACAGGAAGAACTTCAGTCACCCAGGGGCCAAGTGCATAGCGGGGAATGAAGTCACAAGGGTGTTAACTAAAATCCACGAAGGTCTATGTGCAAGTCACCAAGGCCCAATGGCAATGCGAAGAAAGATCCAGAGAGCAGGCTACTATTGGCCCACGCTTTTACAAGACGCTGAGAACGTTGTACGCTCATGCGAGAAATGTCAGAAATACGCTAACATGATCCATACACATGCAGCTCCCATGAGCGCCATCACCTCCCCTTGGCCGTTCGACTTATGGGGAATTGACATTGCAGGACCATTCCCAACAGCAGCCTACCAGAGAAAGTTTCTCATAGTCACCGTTGACTACTTTACAAAATGGGTGGAAGCCAAGGCGGTGGCGTCCATAACTTCGGAAGCCATGGAGAAGTTCCTATGGCAGAACGTCATTACCAGGTTTGGAGTCCCAAACACTCTAATATCTGACAATGGCGCCCAATTCACAAGTAGGAAGTTCCAAGACTTCTGCAAGGCTTGGTAAATTCATCACAAAACCACCTCGGTAGAACATCCAGCTACAAACGGCCAAGTTGAGTTAGCCAATAGAATCATCATACAAGGAATCAAGAAAAGACTGGAGTCAGCTAAGGGAAGATGGGTTGATGAGCTCCCCTCAGTCCTATGGTCATACAGAACCACGGAACAAACAGCTACGAAAGAAACGCCTTTCGCCTTAGCATATGGACATGAAGCGGTCATACCTGCCGAAGTGAACGTCCCGACTGAGAGGATAATCAATTATCCAAACACCGATGACGCCAACTCCAGGCTCCAAGCCCTAGATAGCTTGGAGGAAAGAAGAGAGGTTGCAGCCATCAGACAAGCTGCCTACAATCAAATGGTGAAGAGATATCACGACTCAAAAATCAAACCTAGAACCCTCAAAGTGGGAGATTTGGTGCTTAGAACTGTCGAAAACAACAGAAAAGATCCTAGACATGGCAAGGTCAGACCAAACTAGGAAGGCCCCTACAGAGTAGTAGAAGTCTTACCCGGGAACGCCTTCCGACTGGAAACGCCAGAGGGAAAATCACTCCCGAACGCCTGGAACATGGCAAAGCTCAAATTTTATTTCCCTAAGCGGATAGATTTTGTTCTAAGTTATAGCATTGTTTAAATAAGGCCATAGCGCCAATTGTACTTTGCTTTCATAATCAATGAATTACATTTTTTCATTCCAACAACTAATGAAGTTGGCGCTGCTCGGGGGGACGCCCTCGGTACAGCAGCGAAAAGGCCCTCGAAGGAGCCTTGTGAGTATGGCACTCACTACCATGCGGACCGACCCTCCCTTGGATGACTAGTCAAAACTTAGCGTATAATACGCAAAACGCTCGAAGCGTGCCCAACGTGAGGCAGCACTTCATAAGTGCAAAACAAACACAACGATCAAATCACAGAAAAGAGAATAAAGAAAAATGCAAGTAATCAAGCATCAAAAGAAAGCGTATTAAAGGCATCAATGCCCATATGTACAACGAAAAATGGCCTACGGGCCAAGCATAATCCATAATTCGAAAATGGCGTCTACGCCATAAGAAAACTAAACAAAAGTTACATAGGGCACGCAGGCCCAACCAAGAAAACAAAGGCGCGCAGGCCTAAGCAGCAGAAGGGGCGCTCTCGGTCGTGGTAGTACTTGGGGCACCCTCGGCGTTCTCCCCTGATGGGACGATGGCCTCCGCCTCCTGAGACGCAACGCCACTTGATCCAACACCCGCACCAGCAGGAGGCGCTATCTCAGCAGGAACGGTCTCTCCCGGAAAGGGAACTTCCATGTTGGGGAACCACGGGAAGTCCTCGTCTCCTTCAGAATTGTACCCCTCAAGATCATACTTCTCGGGCATGCGAGGTATTTTTGCTATGGCATCAGTACGAATGGGATCCCGAATAAGCCTTCCTTCCACATCCTTGTTTGGACAAATTCCCGTAACGTCAAGGTTGGGATTACGAAGCCGCAGTTGCGCAATGGCGTTCTTGAAACCGATATAATTGTAGCGTGAGCCCCGCCATTTTACCTGACGCAAAGCCATGGCGCACAAAGCCTGGAAATTCTCCTGCGACTCCCGTAATTCTATAGTCAAGGACGCCACCTTGGCGTTCAGTTCCTCATTCAAGTTGTTGACTTCTTGAAGCCTACGACCCCTTCGATCGTAATCCCCCTGGAGAGATTCCTGCGACGCCTTCGTCACATTGAGCTCATCCTTCAACTCAAGATTTTCTTGACGAGCTCTCTTGGCGTCGTCACGAGCGGCGTCTCGCTCAGATAAAAGATCCTTCCTGGAGACGTTGTTGGCCAACAACCGCACCACCGTAGCAAGAAGAAATCTAGCCGCCTCTTCAGAAGGATCCTGTAAATTCTCCGTGGACGCCCGAGCCAGGTCGTCCCTCTTAACCGAACCAGCCTCCGATAAAGATTTGGAGAGGAACTCCAAAGCGTTGAAATCATCAGCCTCTGGGAGCGCTGGAATTTGAGGAACCTCTACTGTGGGGCGCTGACGCTTTTTCGGGGGCTCCCCATCCTTGGCCGTGATGGTACTCTCCTTTCCTTTGGAAGACTGAGACGGAGGGCATAAGGTCGCCGAGGGCTCACGGATGACTACGCCCCCTGACTTCCTCGGAGCAGCAGCAGCGACAGCGGCAGAGGACGCCTTCTTTGGAGCAGCAACTGCTTTTCCCTTGCCTTTATCAGCTTGTGTACGCTTACTCCCAATGACATCGGCACCATTCGCCTCGAGCACTGACAAAACCAAAACAGGAATTAGTAAAGCGCATAAAACAATCCAAACTTGACAAGTAAAATAATGATAACATACAACGCTTAGGGTCGAGAGGGTCTGTAGTGATCAACCGAAGGGCCCCCAAACGTTCCTCCACAGTCAAATCTCTCCAATTACACTCAAACGGACCAAGACGTGGCCTCCGCCAAGACAAAGGGAACATGGCGCGCTCGTCGGACGCACGAACCCAGAAAGGACGCCAAGATCCAGACCCCTCAATGAAGAAGAATTTGTACTGCCACTCCTTGGGATTGCTGACAGCATGCTCAAGGATTAATGGACGCCCAGGACGCCGATAATAAGAAATAAAGGCGTTATCCACCCATCGCGGGTAAAAGAAGAAAAGAAACAACCGCGCTGTAGCGCGAACGCCATCCCTCTGACACTTGGCGATGAAACCGAGAAGGATACGCCAACCATTGGCACTTATCTGAATAGGAGCAATGTTCATAATCGCCAAAAGATCCAACACTGCTGGGTTGAAGGGCATCTCGATATCACAGCTTTGGAGAACGTGCTCGCAAATCATGAACCCTCTACCATCAGTATAGAGCATGCTAGGAGGATCCTTCAGATGGCTAAGTGTCGAAATCCGACATCCCGAGGAACGCCGACGAGGCGAATTGGTTATTAGCTCTTTGTTGAGATCGCGAATAAATTCATCGTCATGAAGCCAGGACCAGAATTCTCTAACAGTGTCATTGGTTTGGTCCAAATGACCTTGTTGAACCTTCTCATCAAGATTTTGGCGACGCCAATCGACGACGGGGCGTGCATTCCTCATCACTTGCGCCCTATCAGGACCGCAAGGCATGGTCTCAACGGCGCCCTTAACCCACGGAACTTTAGCGAGCCCCTTGTTGGAAGAAAGAAACCAATCTGGGTAAGCGAGAAAATCAACCTCCTCCCCGCAGATTGTCTGCCGAGGACTACCATCGCCTATAGACGCCCAAATCGGAGCAGCAGCTTGAGCCATTGAACGCTCCTCTCCCGTGGACGCCTCGTCCGGCGACAACATCTCTCGAATCTCCGTGGAAGTCGAAGAAGAGGAGTCCACGGCATCACCGCCAACCCTTTCAATAGGAGAAGCGACCCTCGTCGGCGCTGACGCCACAGGCGCTGACGACTCAGGAACCACCTTGTTTCCAGTAGCTGTGGAAACAGGGACCAGTTCAGTACATTTCTCGGAGATTGTATCTCCATCCACCAGCAAAAAAGGGGGAGGAAAACCCTTGGCAAATTATGGTTGATCACCAGACCATAAACCCAACCCAGAATGACAAGTAAAATGAAACAAAAAGGCAGTAAAAGTTTCGGAAGGAGAAGAACTTACTTTTTTCGAAATCCATGAATACCAAAGTAGTCGAAGGAACTCACGAAGCAAAGTCTGAAAGAAACTGAAGAACATGAAGAACAATGTAAACAGACATTGAGCCAAACCCAGAAGCTCAAAATATAAAAAGAAAGGGGAGTGACGGAAGGGAACCGATTAATCACTTACAAGGTAAATCTCGAGCACACTTGACGAAGAAAACCAAAGCAGCAGCAACGATACAGTAGGAGGATGAAGGAAACAGATCAATCCGGAAAACTCGAAAACACAGAGAAAACTTGGAGAAGAAAGAAGTTTGAAAAGCACGAAATGTTTTGTGAGGGAGAAAAGGAGGAGAAATGGCGGTTTTTTGAAATTTTCACGAAAATCGAAGCGCCGCATTAAATGCGCCCCCCTCGGGCCACGACTCGCCATCATGATGAAGGATAAGCGAATCGCGTAGTGGCACGTGGCCACTATGAACCTGACACACGAACTTGAAACGACAGCAAGGGATGTGAAAAGACAGGGTCAACTGGCGTTAATATCAATCAACGCCACTCGGAGTGGCGCCCACACAAGAAACGCCTTAGGGATAAAATACTCAACATATGGTGCCAACGCCCTTGGTAGGGACTCCACTGGTGGGGACAGAGCTCCACTCCTTTCGTTGGGACTAGTGATAATAGGCCTAGTGACTCGAAGCCTAGAAGACCTAGACCATAGGCGTTCAAGGCTCAGTAAAGGAATCCCTTGGGCAAGAACGCCAAAAGAATCCTACACGAGTAAGGCACCAAGCCTCTCATGACAGTCGAGAACGCCAACAGCTAGGCGACCACAGAACCAAGCCTCTCATGACAGTCGAGAACGCCATCAGCTAGGCGTCCACAGAAAGAGTCCTAGCTTGGATAAGGCACCAAATGACCTACGCCGGTCGAGAACGCCAACAACCAGGCGTTCACGAGAAGACACAGAAGAAGGCGTTGCTACGACAATCAGGAAACTTTTTAGAAGAGACTAATCTCCATACGAGTCCTCTATCAAATAACAACTTCTTCCCGTATCTTAACTGACAGATCTGCTAGGATAACGATCAGTTAAGATTTCCACCAAGATCACAACTGATTTGGCCAAATCAGTTAAGATCACAGTCGACCATATCTAGGTCAGAAAGATCTCATTTCACCAGTATAAAAGAGCAGCTCCTCTACTGGAAAAAGGTACGCACTATTGCCATTTGCACTTATTATCGCTCTCCAACCCTTTACTGACTTAAGCATCGGAGGTGAATCGCAGGGCATCCCTGTGCATTCATTAACTTGCAGGCGACTTTTGACCCAGAGTTGCTTCATCGAACCAGGTAATGCCCTCCGGCCAAAACCAGGTTCATCATTATCTATATTTGTAAGTAATTTTAATTGTTTCAGTATATATGACAAATAATATTAAACAAACTAATAATAATTATACAAAGTAAAATACTCTTGCATGTTTATGCATTTATTATAAAAATATATACTTTTAAATTCAATTTAAATAGTATATTTTCATTTTCTTAAGCTGTCTATATTTATCAGTATTGTTATGAGTCTATATAATAATAATAATAATAATAATAATAATAATAATAAATTATAGACAATTTATTAATGACTACATGGAACATAAAATAAATAATTTATAGAAAATATTTTTGTGTCAAAATTGTTTTATGGGCATTCTTTTTTCTTTTTTTGGTAAAATTTATGGGCTTTCACATATAACAATCATCTGAAATCAAAATCAACATCATATCTCTTAATTTCATAATTTTTATAGTTATAAAATTTTTGTCATGGTATTATATGTAATAAAAAACTGTGGATCAATTTTTTAAATAACTACAAGAAGTAATTTCCCGTGTGATGCACGGGTGCTGTGCTAGTCTATATAAAATGATAAATTACAGAAGAGACTAGTGTGATGTATTGGCAACATTGTGATTGTGTTCATATGCACACATTTTTTTTGATAATAACAACAGAAGAGCTAAAGGGTAATTGCGAAATCTAAGCCTAATTTAACCGGCACATGAGGGGCCCTTGCTGCGAAGAACCGGAAGAAGTCCTTGTGAGAAAGTTGGTGCTTCTTGATAGTGAAGCCCGCAGGAAGTACCATTCTTAAATCCTCCAAAATCGGTTGAAGTAGAGGCCGGGAGCTCGATGACTTTGCCAAAAGCTGAAGGAATCCAGGCTTCTCTGCAGCAAATGTAACCTGAGAGACAAAGGAGGAAAGATGTGCCATAACTATATCACGAAGGACTGAAAAAACAAAAAGATGATAATCCAGGTTACGGGCGTTAGATTTCTTCCCAAAATAGATGAGACTGTCCTGTGAAAATGCTATAAAATAAATAGAAACCATCCTCATGAAGTTCCGTGTGAGGATAAGGATAGTTGGTCCTAGGTTGGTTGACCGAATATAGATAGGCCAATCCTTCTTGGCAGACAAGTGGCGCGAAAATTTAGGAACTTGCTTGGTGGCCCGCAAGGCTTCTGCAAATGAAAGATCAAAGGCCCGAACACTGTTGATTGTAGAAACAGGGTAAGGGGAATGCCATCATAAATACACTTGTTCCTTGTCAACCATATAGTATACAGGGTAAACAAGGCCAGACCGATCCAAGAAGAGACATTAGAGGTTGCGTCCAAGCAAACGACGACGAGAGAATGGAGCCAAACTTTGATTGAGCATGCCTGGGACATGCTGCGTAATGGCTGAGGAAAGACCCCAAACCAAACTGCTTTCGAGAAACAACACTCAAGAAAGAGATGATTACTATCCTCGAGATGGTAATTACTAAAAGGACAGCCTCCCTGAATATGCAGATAATGAAGTTGTAGCGTTCGAATAGTTGGAAGAGCATCATGATAAAGCCTCCAAACAAAAACTAGCACTTTGGCCGAGATTTTAATCTTCCAAAAGACGTCCCATCGTAAGTCTGAGACCCGATTAGACGTCAAGGTTGCATATGCACACATGGCAAGGCTAAAGGCATATGTAGTTAACTTTATATGTGAAAGCTTTATAATAATTAAGGACTTCATTAATGATTCATTAGGAGATTTTAACTACTTCATCAAAATATAAGTACCATGAACAACCTATATACATGGTTAGGATATATACATCCATGAATTAATATAAATAAATCAGATAATTCAAAATAGAGAAAATTATCGACCATATCAAATATGATATTTAATTTCGAAATGTTGGTGAATGGAGAAATTGAAATTTTGTTCATTTTCTAAATAACTTTTTCTTTAATTATAGAAGCCGAAAATCATGGAGAATCATTAATGAAATAAGTGGAGACCAATAAGAAATTTCAGAGAGTGATTTAATTAAGGAGAAATTAAATACGAATTCTAGAAATTATTTATGCCACCGAAATTCAGGGAAAATATTAAAATGATTGAAGTAGAGACCAATAAGAGATTTTAAAAGATAATTTAATTAAACAAAAATTATATACATATTGCAGAAATTTAAGGAGAGTTTAGAATGCTAACATGGCAAGTTTATGATTAAATGCATTTACACAAATGGCTTAGATTAGCTATATTGCATTCAATTTTATATACTATAGTAATTTAAAATGAATATGAAAATTAGATTCATATTATATCTTACCTATTAAAATTAATTTAAATTAAGTATAATTAACCGAAATTTAAGGAGAGCAAATGAGACTAATTTGAATAAGGTGATTACTGTGTCAATTGAGACTAATTTGAATAATTTAAGATTATATGCGTCACTATTAATTATATAGATCATATAATATTTGAAGTATTTCTTTCATATATTTATATTTAATATAGTAATTTTTTGTTACTATAAAATTATGTTTTCTAAGAAATTAAAACATAGGCTCAAACTAAATGAACACTACTAGTGAGTAAACTTAAATTAAAACAAAACCATACTCAATAGTCAGAAAAACTAAAAAAAGATTATCATAAATTTAAAAAATTAAAGAAACTCTAAACTATCTATAACCAAACGGAATAAATAAACATTCGAATTAATGAAACGAAGACAACGACTATTTTAATGGATTGCTAATAACAACTAAAGGTTCGTCAAAGAACCACAAAAGTCGACAACCTATACTCTAATGAGAACAACCTTGTAATTTGCCCACTAATCGTCTTCACATGTTTACAAAACCATATTTGGTTACATACACAATATTAATGATTGATACGTATATTATTTAGATTTCAATGCACATAAATACATATCCAAAGTATAAGAATCGACATTAAATAAAATATATAACTTACAATTTGTGGTCATCTTGGAAGAAGGTTTGATTGTGATATTCTGTCTTGTTACCGGATTAGATATAATAAATAACTTGTTTTGATTGGTGGACAATGTTTTCATACATAAAATTTCATCAATAATTCTTGTGAGTGTTTTGAAAACAGGGATGTCGAACTAATTTGCGCCATGACTCATGGTCATTTAGTGTCTTGGACATAGTAATATACACCCTAGATCTAAGAAGCATGGACACTTCATTTTGAGAGCGTGTCGCCGTGTCGGACACGTGTCAGTGTCCGACACCCGTACGACACCGACACGACACATATTCATAAATTTTAAAATATAAATCAATTTTTTTTGACTTTAACATGACATATAAGAGAAAATAATTATACATATGACATATATTATGAATAAAACTTGTAATTTTTAAATTTTTCATTAAAAATTATGAATATTTAATTATTTATATATAAATATATGGCGTGTCGTGTCGAGTAATTTTGAGAGTTTAACGTGTCGCTGTGTCCGTGTCCGTGTCGTGTCCCGTGTCCGTATCAGTGTCCATGCTTCCTAGCCCTAGATGAATCAAAAAAAGATTCTAATTGACAAATCAACAAATGACGAATTCGATCTCTAACCTGAAAAAAATAGTCCACATTTTGTCCCTTTTGGTCCCTTATTGGGTTAGAGAATGACTGCTCCATCTTGGTATATATATCGAGATCTTGCTAAGGATTAAAAGGGAACATGATAGATCAAATCGGAAGATCGGATCAAGGATCATAAGATCCTAGTTTTTTTTAAAAAAATAATATATATGTAATAACATTAATTTTTTAGTAATAATTAAAAAAATCTATTATTTGATCCAGAATTTGCACTATGTTAACTAATCAGTCCTTGAATTATTACAATTGTCAACGATTTGATCCTTGGGTCAAATTCAGGGACCAAAAGGTAACAATTTAGGGACCAAATAGTATAAATTTAATACAAATTTAGGGACCAAAAAGTATAAAGTTAATTAAAATTCATGGACCAAATAGTATTAATTTAGTATAAATTCAGGGACCAGAAGTATAAAATTAGTTTAAATTTAGGAACCAACTAGTCAATAATTGAAATATTACAGGGATCAAATCGTGCATTTTTATTATTCAATGAATGATTAGTTGACTCAGTGTAAATTCCGGGACCAAATAGTATGTTTTCTCTAAAAAAAAATATGTCAAAATGCTAAGAAAAAGAAAGAAATTCAAAATCTAACTAAGATCTTCAAGATCTTGCGATCTTACGATCCTACCCAAAAAATCGCGATCCCACTACGATCTCAGTCATTTCCGATCTTATGTGCGATCTGTCAAGGTGGACCTTATTAAGATCTCGATCTTACACGATCTTATGATCTAGGATCTCGTTCTTGATTACCATGATTACAAGAGCTATCAGAAACTAGAAAACTACATTCTCATAGAGGTTTAGTGAGACTGTATTCACATTATCACATCAGATAAATATTGCTAGGCTTGTAATCAAGACTCTAGCAAACTTAATTCGGCTTGGCACCAATTTAGGTTAAAGTACATGAGGAAGAAACCATATTAATAAAGTTGACCAGCAGATTGTACAAAACATCATAAACTAGGCACCTTAAAGGTGCCAAACCTGCCCACCTCAATGCCTTGAGGTGAGAGGCAATTGTGAAGCAGTATAATATGAAGACAGGGAGTGAAAAGAATATTTCCCATACACACACACCTTAGGAAGCATGGACACTTCATTTTGAGGGCGTGTCGCCGTGTCAGACACGTGTCAGTGTCCGACACCCGTACGATACCGACACGACATATATTCATAAATTTTAGAATATAAATCAATTTTTTATAACTTTAACATGATAGACAAAATAAAATAATAATAAATATGACATATATTGTGAATAAAAATTGTAATTTTTAAATTTTTCATTAAAAATTATGAATATTTAATTATTTATATATATAAATATATGCCGTGTCGTGTCACGTAATTTTAAAAGTTTAGCGTGTCGCTGTGTCCGTGTCCGTGTCGTGTCCCGTGTCCGTGTCAGTGTCCATACTTCTTAGCACACACCCAATTAAGTGTTTGTAATTGTATGCCTCTAATTTGTCCTCTGGAGCTTCGTGATTTATGGGCAGTGTGCGGAATTCATTCGTCAAACAGAAACTCTCTCCAATACTTTCAGGTGAGACAAAATCAAGGGCAACCTTGATACATGACTGCACAACCAAGAAACATCAAGATTTACAGATATTAAGTCAAACATTGTCTTTATTGCAACACTTGTTGTTACTGATGCATACCAAAGAGATCATTCTTAAAACAATCATTACAGTAAAACTAAAAACTAAATACAAGGAAAATGTCTAGTGTATTTATTATACCATCAGATTTCTAACTTGGTAAGGACAACCAGCCGGAATTAAAACTGCATCTCCTAATCTCTGAATGAATTTCCATGGTTCAATTCCTGAAAAATGAGTTAAAAGAAAAAAAAGGTCTCATCAATGCAAGATAAAAAACAGTGCACATCTAACAAGTAAACCAAATAGAATAACTAACCATATTCCTCCTTTAGCTTCTTATGCTCCATGGTCAAATAAAAGGTCACATCATGGATAGGATGAATAACCTATATTAAGAAAGCAAATGGCTCTTAAAAAGATGTATATAACTAGAGAAATTTCCAACTATCATTGTGATATAACTATAGAATGCTATTTTAATTATCATAGAATTCATTTATTTATCCGACCATCCAAAAATGTGGGCATTGTTACCAGTATAGTATGTACCAACACTCAAATCAGTTCAGCATAAACCAACCTTTTATATTTTTTAAGGTAAGATAAATCAGGCTTTTTAAGAGAGAATACGAATTTAACAAACAACAATAGACTTGTTCCAGACCAAACATTTCAACATCCTTTGACATTCATAATAAAATTGAGATCTGTAAATTTGTACTCAGTGCTTAGAACTGTATTTCTACCTTATTCAAAAACCCTGTTTCAACATGAGATTTTTTTTTTCATGCCTAATTACAAAATATTTTCACACAGAAGGCAGTTTAGTGTATAAGGAATCTTCAAATCAAATAATAAATAAGCAATAATTCCAAAGGGACCATGCACAACTGTAATTAGTGATATGAATTAAGTAAACAAACAGCATTTTGATAATTAACTAGAAAAAAATAATAATTTAAATTTTAATGTTTTACCTGCTGTAATAGACAGCCATAGACATGCCTGAATTCTCTGAAGTGCTTCTTAAGGTATTCCAGCAGTTTAGGAACATCTTGTCTCCTAAAAACATCCCAGATAACACCTCCCACAACACAACCACCTCTCGGTAATGAATTTTCAAAATCTGAAGTGTTTCCATTCTCAACATTAGCTTCTAGCCCGAGATCACAGCCATATAGCTCCCTTCTGTCTTGCTCAATATGCTTTTGTTTCAATGTGCTTCCTCAAAACACCTTGGAAAATGTATAGTAAACAAGAGTTGATGGAACAGAACTTACTGCATCAGACATATTGCCCAAGCTCTTGCAGAATCCCATAATCAATATATGTCTTCGGCCCAATGTCAGGCTTCATACATTTATTTGGCAACATTGAAGCAAGGTTTAGAACACCAAGATGAGGATCTGTATATTCCTTATAGGGCATGGAAGACAAGAACTCAGCATAATGTCTTGGTACACGCTCCTCAAATGAAGTAGAAGGAGGCCAATCTTCCAGTTTTAATATCTGAGGCCATGACTTACAATCATATCTACCTGTAAAGAATTGATGGATACTGATGTCTTTATGCATTTAATCAACAATAATTCAGTGCAAGAAGTTAAGCTCGAAATAGTAGCAATTGGAATCATGTAAATTGAAAAACTTAATGAGAGTAGCAGAGAAAATGCTAGAAATTTAGTTATAGACACAAAATCATGCATACTTACGTTGAAGTTCAGGTATCTAAGTTCAGTGAACAAGCACTAAATACAATACAGAAAATTCATAAGAAAATTCATGCTTACGTTGTATATATATGTATGTTTATAAGAATTGTAAGCCCATTTCAGCTATTGAAGGTGTTTCATATAACAATATAAGATGGCAGCTTCAATATGAAATCAAGCAAGCAATATAATTGCACCCACCACTGAAGCCAAGTAGACTAAAGCATAAGAATTTAACATTAATATATATATCAAACCATATTTATATATTACTGAACTGGAGGATATTGTATATATATGAATGTATTAAAATTTTAGAGTTCAGACCCTATACCCAAATCAAATAACACATAGGCAAATTACATAAAAGTTAAAATCCTAATTCTTAATTTCTAATTTCTTGACATCTTACATATGAAAAACTCAGCATGATCCGAATAAAATTCTAGATAATTATTCCTTTTTTATCTTTTTTAAATATCATTCTGATTAACTTAATTGTCTCGATTCGGTCAGTATAACAAAGCCACAAAAATTTATGCTCCATCTAGATGAATATGTGAATTAGAGACATAATCGATGATTAGATCTGAACGTACCGTTTGGTATATCATTGATTTGATGGTATATGGATGTCATGCTTATCCATATAATTACTTCGTCAGCTTCATCGCAATTTTCATCTTGATCGCGCCCTTCCATCGGTAGTATTCTTAATTGCTAAAACAAACTCAAACAGAGAAACCCTAAATTTGATGTTAGGGTCGGTGTGCTGATTGTAAAGAGGTGTATGTTGTTTGCCTTCTTTATATAGCACAAGGCTAGAAAGAGGAATCCTAAATGTTATGTTAGGGACGGCGACGTTCCAAGTAAGGAGTTGCCAGCTGTTTCTCTATTTTAATTATATTCTTTTTGTGTAAATTACAAATTAGGTACCTGTGGTTAGGCCGAATCTCACACCACTGTCGTGTGGTTTAAAAAATCACATTTTGGGTACCTAAGGCATGCGTCGTTTAGCAATTAAGGTACCTGTGGTTTTGTTCCGTCAATTTTAACGAAAATGTTGATTTGGCGCTCACGTGACTCAGTGAAAAATTAAATTTTGGTCCACGAACTCTCGGGATAAGTTTCATTTTGGTCCTAAAACTATTTTTTATTTCATTTTGGTCTCCAAACTTTCATATTTGTTTCGGTTTTAGTCCCCAAAATAATATTATATATGGTTTACGTCGTTATTTCTAACCTAAATAATTAAGATGAATCATTTCTCTCTCAAATATGGAAGTGATCACTGGATGGGTCGGGCCGGACTTGAGACCCAATGATCAGCCCAAATATTGACATGTTATTTGGTCTTCTTTTTACATGTTTATAATAATAATTTATTGCAAATAGACCAATTAATATATTAAGAGCTGCACCAAGGTATGGCATAACAAAGTGGATAAAATATATTATTTAGCATTTATTTATTGTACTTTATAAATAGGTGCTACTTAATGGTTTGTTCAGCATTTCAGATAACCAAACAGGTCCTAACCAACGGGGATTCATCTATAATTAACGAGAAAATAATAAAAAGCACAAGATTCGCTTGTGCCGCCGGCACAAGTGAAGGCACACGCCTCTGAGTCAGCATGACATTAGCAGATAAGCTTTAGCGTAAAAATCGGATGAGTCGTTGCCCATGCCGCTAGGAATTCCCACGGCACACACAAAGACGCGGTCTAGGTTAAGATTTGGACGGCCAGGATTCAAGATAACGAGATGCCATTCAGAGTAGAATAGCGTAGAATAGCAACACACAATCAATCAGTAGAAGTAGCAATTCAGAGTAGAATAGCGTAGGAGTTACTCTGCCTAGAGCATGAGTAACTAATTAGGTAGATACTTGAGGAAGACGTCAAGGATGTGACTTAAGTTCATCATGCTGTTCATGTGGAGTCCAGATATTGGTTTTACATCTATGAGTATTCTCAATTCCTTCATAGGTATGTGTTGAATTGTTGATACATTAGGAAATATAGTTCTTAGGATTGTTCTTAATTTCTCTATTTGTTCATTGGTCTGATCTGTAATATAGAGATTACTTTGAAAGGTTAATGACAAATTCTCATATTCCCAAGTATTGGTTAAGTTATCTATCCTAAATCTATATCTTTCGCCATTGCTTTCATTGCTATATATTTGAAGATGACGATAGCATTTCTTATAACTAGGGTGGATTGCGCTTCAATTATGTAATTAGTATTTATGATTTTAAATACATCATTAGATGTGGTTGTTTGATGCAAGTCGTTTATCTCCTCTTTATTATTCATGAACTATGATAGTCCATCTCCAAGGTTTCTCTCAAGTATTGTCCTTTATCATTCGAATTTATAATCATCACTCTATCAATTAAAACTACAAACTTCACCTCTGATCACAGTTATCTTAGAGCTCATCACATTGAGTTCCACGAGAGATTCGACCTTGGGTTAGCATCTATACTATATTTTAATATAGAGTAATACTTGCGAGACTTGATATTATTAATTTGATCGTTACCCATGATGGAGATTGTGCCCTAGGGCTAATCATTTTATGTATATGTTTTGAACATATTGATTAATTTATAGATGATAAATTATGTTGTTATCATATTATTAACATTTTTACTATGATAGCGTCCTTGATTAATTATGTGATAATTAATCTAAAACTGTCCCTGGTCGATTATTCTCGTGGGAGCGAGAATGAACCAAGACCAGCATGACCTCGGTGTATGGAGATACATGCACTAGATGCTTTATGAGAGTCATGGTGCAATTATGTAAGGGGTTACAAGTTGCTGGATCGACCCAGAGAGTCCTGCATGGGTTTTAGTTATGAGCTAGCCTCTCTCCTGTACTCTTGTCACGATGCCCTTAGACCTGAGATCTTGACTATTCCGGCGTTGTAGATGTCAAAGTTTGGCCTAGTCCAACGTTTCCCGTAGCAGGGTGGCCATACAGGCTAGGTACGAGTTTGGTTGTTTACCGTGCTGACGAATGAGGTTGACCAAGATGGAATTTTGTCCCTCATTAAAGATGAGAGATATCTAACTGGCGCCTTCGATGAGTCTGTCCAAGGAATGTGTGGCCACACAGGGAAATGGGACTAACTCACGGAATCGAGAAAGTTGTGGTTTGGATTATGGATGACTTTCTCGTGCCTAATCCATGACCAAGATATCGTGTGACAATATGGATCATGTCAAGGTGGTACTTAGGTCAAGTTGTTTTGGCGTTAAAGCGATAACTCACGTGTGTTTGGGTAGTCGTGATGGCTTGCTAGAGTCCGCTCTCGACTTGTGAGTCATAGAGATGACTTGTTGCCAACTTCACGTGAGGCCTGCTGGGTCACACATGAGCAGGATCAAGATGCCGCAATGGGACACGAATTAGGGTTAATTCGTGAGTCACTTTAGTGACACAATTTAAGACATAGTTGAATGTCTCACGACATGAAGTCTTGTCTTAAATAAATATCTACGTTTGTGATATTTAAATTTGTTGGACAAGTTTAAATATATTAATTGTTAAATAGTTAATTGGATTAATCTATTTACAATTATATTCTTGTTTATAATATTAGGGAATAATAAATTAGATAAGCTTCCTAAAAGTTAGGAGATTATTGATTTATTAAATTCACTAATATTGGGATAATAAGATTGAGGGTGGCGCCTCATATATAATGATTTTAATTAATGGAAATGTTTTGTTGATTAGAGTCATGACTTGAATTTGAATTTGAATTCAAGATTTGATTTTGATATTCAAGATTCAAATTTTGAATTAAAGATATTAGGGTAATATCTTAATTCAATATTGTTGGAAATTGAAAAGTTGGTTATAACTTCCTAAGAGTTAGGATTGTTATTTTGATTTATTAAATTCCTTAAAATTAAGGAGGGAGATGGTGTTGGGAATTCTAGGCGCCTAACGCAGCGGAAGCAAATATAAAATTAAAAATAAAACACGCTAGGTCCTAAAATTCCCGAACGGATCCGCTAGTAGAATTTAAAACTTTTATAGATAGTGGTATACCTCACGAGTTTCAATCGATTGGTTGAACAAGGCGTGTCCAAGGAGCCCACTCCCAGCGTTCTCCCTCTGCCAGTAATCCACACGAACAGTTTCTTCGGGCACCAAGGTGCTAGCCTTCAGTTCTTTTCTCCAAAAGAACTAGGGACCAATCTACAGTGTGTTTGAACTCAAGAACTCCTTCTTGATTCAAACTCCAAAAGGTGGCGCAAGGAGAATTCCCACAAGAACTCCTTCTTGTCTTTCCTTCTCTCACAAACCCTAATTTTTGGCAACCACAAATCGAATTGCCTAACTCTTAGGCCAAGTCGATTTTACCCTCTCAACTCTTGAGAACCAAAAATTTCCTCACTTGGAAGCTAGGGTTTTGAAGGTGGCGATTTTTATCTCTCTCAACAAGGAGGATGAAAATTGCACAAATGAATTCTCACTCACATGCATGACCTAGGCGCCTAGCCCTAGGCTATATATAATTATTTTTAGAGCATTATTATAATTCTAAATAATAATAATAATATGGCTTCATGACTTGAATTTCAAATTATAATATTACCATAATATTAAATTTAAATTCAAATCGTAATCTTAGAGAATCAATTTGAGAGATCAAATCTCCCCAAAAGATCTTCTAAGATGGCGCCATATGCCCCCAAATTATCTTTGGAATTTTATAAATCAAAAACCTTCCTAACTCTTAGGAAGTCATGATTCTCCAAAGATCCTGATTTGAGATCTCACCAAATCTTTTGAATTCAAATCTTTTGATATCTCCATCAAATCTTTTGAATTCAAATTATTATTTAAATTAATAAAACAATTTTATTAACCTAAATATCATAAAAGAGGCGCCACCCTCATGCCAATATTAGGGAATTTTATAATTCAATAATTTCCTAACTTTTAGGAACCTTATCTGAATTATTTTTCCTTAATATTTTAATTGTAAATAATTAATCCAAATTAATTATTTAACAATTATTATATTTAAATTTGTCTCACAAATTTAAATACTTCACAACTGTAGATCAATTAAGACAAGACATAATGTCCCAGACATTTCCTCTTTGTCTTAAATCGTGCCACCGGAGTGACCCACGAATTAACCCTAATTCGTGTCCCTTTTAAACGGTGTCCTGTTCCTGCTCGTGTGTGACCCAGCAGGCCCCACGTGAAGTTGGCAGTAGGTCATCCCCATGACCTACAAGTCGTGAGCGGACTCTAGCAAGCCATCACGACTACCCAAAATACGTGAGTTATCGGTTTTTACCAAAACCGACTTAACCTTAGTACCTCCATGGCACCGACCCTATTGTTCTGCGATATCTTGGTTATGGATCAGGCACGGGAAAGTCATCCATGATCCAAACCTTTACTTTCTCGATCTCCTTGAGTAAGTCCCAATATCTAGCATGGCCATGCATTTCCTGGACAGACTCATCGAGGGCGCCAGTAAGATATCTCCCAATTTAATGGGGAACAAAATCCCAATTTTGGTCAGTCCACATTCCTCAGCACGGCAATCAACCAAACCCGTACTTAGCCCTTATGACTACCCTGTTACGGGCAGCGTTAGACTAAGCCAAAGTCTGACAACTGCAACGCCGGAATAATGATGACCTCAGGTCTAAGGCGTCGTGACAGGTGTACAGGAGAGGCAAGCTGATGACTAAACCCATGCAGGACTCTCCGGGTCATGTCCAGCAACTCGTAACCACCTTACGTAATTGCACCATGACTCTCGTACCAACATCTAGTGTATGCATCTCTATGCACCGAGGTCATGCTGGTCTTAGTTCATTTCAAGTTCCCACTTGAATGAGCGACCAGGGACAGTTTAGATTAATTATCTCATAATTAATCACGGATTGTTATCATAGTAAACATGCTAATAATATTGATAACCATTAATTTATCTCCATAAATTAATTGATATGTTCACAACATATCTATAAAATGATTGGCCCTAGGGCACAATCTCCAAAGACTCCCACTTGCACTAGGTACAATCATTAATCCAACTGTTCCTAACTCTTAGGAACATCCATTAATGTGTCTAATCTCCATCTGACATTACATGATGCCCATGTAAGACCTGTGCTAGGGATCTCTATATGACATTAATGTTCCCAACATTGTCATAAGAGGATCGACAACACCATCCTCGTCTGCTACCTTGACATATCTTGATATCACCATCTCTAGGTGATCATGTCTGAGTGTATATATGTGCATACATATATCACTGTCGGAACATCAGTGGGGATCCAATCCCATTTGGTGTCTTCCTGTCTCCACAGGGTGACCACCAATCACTCCTCAGACACTAATTTTACGGTCTGCGTCTCCATGCGACCAACCCTCTTGTTGTAGAATCAGCAATCGTGCTTTCTGCTTGGAAACTCTTTCCAACTCACGATGCTTTCGTTCAGGAGAAACACATATCCATACTGCGATTTTATCTAGGTAGGTTTTGGAAACGGGCACCTGTGTAACTCTTACACATTTATCCCACCATAATCCAAGATTTCATCCTTAGTTCTTCCTAAGTACTCAAGGATGCTTATGACAGCGGT
>QANZ01024181.1:7921-25479 GCA_003254925.1 Chamaecrista fasciculata | reverse complement strand
TAATTTTAGGAGTTATTTTTGATTTATAAAATTCCCAATAATTAAGGGAGATAGGCGCCTAGACTCATGGGTCCCACTTGGAAGATTTGATCTTCAAATTTTGATTCTGAGTTGGTTATTTGAATTTGAATTAAGATATTCTAGGAATATTTTAATTAGATATTCAAAGCCTAAATTAATGATATTATAGAATATCATGGATTTTATATTTATAAAATTAGTGTAATTTTAGTAAATATAAGTCTGCAAAAGTCGCCTGGCTCCCACAATGGTCATGTCTTGCACATTCTGAAACCCTAGCTCACCAATAGAGAGAGAAGTCGAATTCCTCCTTGTAGAGAGAGAAAATTTCGACACCCACCTTCCTAGAGAGAGAAGTCGATTTTCTTCTAAGGAGTTAGAAGAGTTATCGAAAGTTGTGGGTTCTACGGGTTTGAAGACAACAATAGAACAAAAGGAGTTTTGTTGCTGATTGTTGATCTGTGGCGCAATCCACCTGGAGTTCAGAGAAAGAGTTCCTGAATTCTGAATCTGTAGATTGGATCCCGAGTCTCTTTGGAGAAAGAGGCGTGGAGGCTAGCACCTCGTGTTCGGGAAACTGTTCGTGTGGATCACCGGTAGAGGAAGGACGTGGAGACGGACTTCTAGACTCACCAGTATCACCAATCCGATTGAAAGCCTGAGGTATAACACTTTTCGTATCTGGTTTTAAATTCAGCTAGCGGATCTCAGGGTGGGTTTTCCTCGGGGGCGCAAGTTTTTTTTTAATTTACGTTTCTTCCGCTGCGTGTTTCCCTGGGGAATCCCCAACAAGTGATACACTTTTGAAATTGGTCTTATAGAAATTAGATTGTGTTACTTTATAGAGTTACTTGCTTGGTTAATTCTCTAGCTCTAGATTATGACTATGTGCTAGCCTCGAATCATGAACTTGGGAAAGTTCCTTGATTCTTTGGCATGTTATCTTTTCTTCTACTTCGTACCTTTGCTCAGGAGTGCAAAGTCTTAAGTGTGGGGGATTTGATCAGCCCAAATATGAACAAGTTATTTGGCCTTCTTTTAATATGTTTAAAATAATAATATATTGTAATTAGACCAATAAATGTGCTAAGGGCTTCACCAATGTATGGCATAATAAAGTGGATAAAATAGGTTAATTAGCGTCTATTTATTGCATTTTACAAATAAGTGCTATTTAATGGGTTTTTAGTATTTCAGACATCCAAATAGGGTTTAACCAAAGGGAATCATCTATATTCAACGAGAAGATATAAAAAAGCACAAGATGATCTTGTGCCGTTGGATGAGCTGCCGGTGCAAGGAGGTAATTCCCGCGGCGCAAGCATCTAAGAAGGATATGAGGTCAGCAAATATCTTCAGCGTAATATTACATTGCGCCGTCACTTGAAGTCAACGGCCCAAGTGGGAAATCTCGTGGTGCAGGATATTCCAGAGCTTGAACATATAATTTGGACGACTAAGATTCAAGATACGAAGATATAATCGAAATATCGCAGATATTTCGGTGTGCTTCTGATGGAGATTGTGCCCTAGGGCCAATCATTTTATTTATATGTTTTGTTTGAACATATGGTTTTTGATTAATTTATAGAGATAAATTATGTTGTTATCATATTATTAGCATGTTTACTATGATAGCATCCTTGATTAATTATATGATAATTAATCTAAAACTGTCCCTGGTCGATCATTCACGTGGGAACGTAAATGAACTAAGACCAGCATGACCTCGGTGTATAGAGATACATGCACTAGATGCTTCTCGAAGAGTCATGGGTCAATTATGTAAGGGTTACAAGTTGCTGGACCGACCCGGAGAGTCCTGCATGGGTTTAGTCATAAGCAAGCCTCTCCTGTACACCTGTCACGATAGCCTTAGACCTGAGGTCTTGACTATTCCGGCATTGTAGTTGTCAAACTTTGGCCTAGTCCAACGTTACCCGTAGCTGGGTAGCCATACAGGGTAGGTACAGGTTTGGTTGATTACCGTGCAAAGGAATGTGGTTGACCAAGATGGGATTTTGTCCCTCATTAAGATGAGAGATATTTAACTGGCGCCCTCGATGAGTCTGTCCAAGAAATGCGTGGCCACGCTGGGAATTGGGACTAACTCAGGAAATCGAGAAAGTTGTGGTTTGGATTATGGATGACATTCCCGTGCCTGATCCATGACCAAAATATCGTGAGACAATAGGAATTATGACAAGGTGGTATTTAGGTTAAATCGTTAAAAACGTTAAAGCGATAACTCGCGTGTTTTGGGTAGTCGTGATGGCTTGCTAGAGTCCGCTCTCGACTTGTGAGTCATAAGATGACTTGCTGCCAACTTCACGTGAGGCCTGCTGGGTCACACATGAGCAGGATCAAGATGCTAATTTTGGGACACGAATTAGGGTTAATTCGTGAGTCACTTTGGTGACACAATTTAAGACATAGTTAAATGTCTTAGGACATTAAATCTTGTCTTAAATAAATATCTATGATTGTGGTATTTAAATTTGTTAGACAAATTTAAATATATTAATTGTTAAATAGTTTACAATTAAATTCTTGTTTAAAATATTAGGGAATAATAAATTAAATAAGTTTCCTAAAAGTTAGGAAATTATTGATTTATTAAATTCACTAATATTGGGGAAACAAGAGATGAGGGTGGCGCCTCTTTAATCTTAATTTTATTAATGAAAATGTTTTATTAATTAAATAAAGATGACAAGGTTTGAATTTTGAATTCAAACAATATCTTTTTGAAAAGATATGGGATTTGAATTAAAAGATATTAAAGTAATATTTTTATTCAATATTGTTAGGAATTAGTTATAACTACCTAAGAGGTTGGGTTGCTATAGAATTCCTCCTAGACTCTAAGAGGATGGCGCCATATCTTGTTACTTGGAGTGCAAGATTTGATCTTGCATTTTAAGTTTAAAGATATGGGCAAATTCGATTTTATGATATATAATATTAAAGTAATATTTAAATTATAAAATCAATTCCTCATGACTCATTCCAACCAATAGGATTTGAGCAATGAAGATTTGATCTCAAGATTTGATTTTGAGTCTCAAATTTAAATTGCCACCTATTGATTTTTGAATTATAATATTAAGTTTGATATTATGAATCAAAAGATATATTGATATATTTTAAGATATTCAATATCTTAGAGATTTACTAATTGGATTAGGATTCCCTAAGATTAGGAATGAGGAGACTATAAATAGGAGGCCTAGGCGCCTAACACCAACACACATCAATTCTTGGTGAGACTGAGAATTCGCCTAGTGCCCCATAGAGAGTAAAAATTCGCCAAGTCCTAATATTGTGAGAGTGAGTCGATTTTCTTGAAGAAAGAGAGTTAGACCTGCACCTGATAATATTAGTACATCCCAATCAATCTTGAGGATCAAGAACAGTTCTTGATTATTCAAGAATCATAGATAGAGTTCCCGTATTCACTTGGGAAGAAGTGAAGGAGGCTAGCACCTAGGCATCTGCCAAACTGCTCGTGTGGATCACCGGTAGAGGAAGGACACTCGGAGTGGACTTCTCAAATTCGCAAACACGATAAGTCACCGATTGAAATATAGGTAAACATCTTTACTTTCCTGGTATAAACATAATAAGTGCATCCTGGAAGGAATCACAGAGTTAGCATATTTAATCAAGTTTTTTTTTATCTTCCGCTGCGCTCCCTCTGTGATGTCCCAACAGCTTCCGTGTTGGGCCGCCGGCGCAAGCAACGACCCAAGTCGAAATATCTTCCTTAACTTGCGGACCAAACACACTACTCAGGACTATAAAAAGAGAGCGTCATTTCATGCTCAAAGCACCAATTCACAATAGAGAAACGCCCCAACACCTCAACTGGAGGCAGAATAGAGTAGAGTAGAGTAGCTGTCAATAGGTCTCCATGATTGGAGCCTAAACGTTCTTCATCCTAGAGGAGTATCATGAAGGGAGCCGGAGTTCATCGTTCTTCATAGTCCATGAAGTTGTTGTTCAATTATGTTTATTCATTGATTGCTCTTTGATCTAAGTGTTTTATTTCAACATACAATTATAAGTTTGGATCGATAGTTCATAACTTTATTAGGGATAAAACTTGATATTCCTAAAGTCTATCTCTTTTACGATTAATAAAGTTTGCTCTTTAAACATGTTTACATGATTGGTTACGAAGAGTATTCTATCTATCTTAGAAAATATAATTAGGATTGTTTATATTTGTTCATTGTTCCGATACTGCAATAATATAGATTGCCTTGAAGAGTCTTGACAAATTGCTCTTAACCTAGTTTGTTTGAGTGATCGATCCTAATCTTATATCTTTCACCATTGTACTTAGTTATTATATTCGTAGTTTCGGGTTAATACCTTTGAATATGGTTCTTTACATAATTAAAGTGACACTTCAATCCCGTATCTTTATGAACTAGGATGGTAGAATTCATGATTATTCTCTAGGATATCTTTATATTATTGCTTGTTGATCTTTTATATAATTGTTCTTACATCGATCTTAATAGTCTCACCTAAGTTCATAGATATTCATATAAATAATAGTTGTGTTTAACCACGAAGTTCCGCGAGAGATTCGACCTTGGGTTAGCATATATACTATATTCTAATAAATATAGTAACACTTGCGAGACTCAAGTATTATTAATTTGACTTTCTTGGCACTTCACGACAAAGTGCCCGGTCAGCATTATATGCTTGTCTTTTTAAAATATATCATCATTTTATTATGCTAAATGTTGGTTTAAATTAGATTAAAAAAAAAAGATTATATAAAAAAATTAAAAAAAAAGTCATCACATATTTGCATTGATGAAAGATACATCTTCTCAAAGCAATATAAAGATATTTAATTTATTTTTTAACAAAAAAGATATTTGATTGAGGATTTGAGACTATGAGATTGTTAATTTATATTTTGAATTATTTAATAAATCTATATTTGTAAAAGCTAAAAGCAAACCTCTAAATCATTTTATTGCCAATTGGACATGCCTCCACCAATCACAACATTCTATTTTAATGTATTATAATTAAATGTCAATTGTGTTTACCGCTTTCAATCGCGTTTTGGTTTTACAAAGAAATCCACCGATCAATTTTCTTAAAAATTCAATCTACAGAAAAATTGTGCAAATTATATGTATGAGATACATATAAGTCGATTGGATCGACTGGAAAATTTTTCTTGATGATCTAGGCCAAAATCGAAATTCCTCTATAATTATAGTTGAAAGTGTTTTAATTATAATAATTATAAAGGTGGCTGAAAATTGTTAAAATTGAGAATTTTAAAATTTTTGGGGGTCAATATTTATAAATTCTTGAATGAGATTCATGGTATTTATAATTATTGACAAGAGGCTTAATCTCAAGAAAAGGTCATGTTAAAATTGCACAGACCTAAAGTGAACACAATTTTAAAAGGAGTTTTAATTTGTGTGTTTGTTACCGTGTTTGACGTAATTGTATGAAGTGTTCATATTTGAATTGTGTGGTGTTGGATATGGCTCTAGGAGGTTTATTTCGGTAAATACGGCCTGCGTGTCGTCTCCCTCTACTCTAGATGTAAAATTTAATTTCTGTTTATACCTCAATGTAACTGGGGTTTATTCACGTGTAATTTTATTTTTCCTTTTAGAAAGGTTCTCTCATTGGCTTGGGAGAACTCTAGGGTAGATGGGCCATATCTAAACACGGTATTTATTTTGCATTTAGTTGTATGAGATGCGCTAGATGTATGTTTAGGCTGCGATTTTAACATGCTAATTATTTATATATATCGCGCTATAACCACGTATACGATACGAGCATGGGATTTTGTATAAGATACAAAATCTGGGCACATGTTTATATGTATGAGATACATGGGGTAATAAACATGTCGCATGACTCGTTTAATTTTAGAAAGAGGAGTTTTTAAAATTAAAAGTCGGAACCTATTTTAATTAATTTTAAAATATTCAAACCCTTTTAGAAAATTTAAGTAATTAATGCCATTGCTAAAACGCCCTGCCAAAATCTTGTTCATCGTAGAGCGGTGATCGCCTTCGCGACACGTATCTACCTTGACCTTGAGGAAGCACGGGTGAATGGGATTTTCAACACGATGCCTGTTGAAATCTTGGTTCTTTGAATACGGTGATCGCCTCCGCGACACGTATTGCAGTTGGGCCTTGATGATATGGGGGTTGGCCCATCGGCCTCATTGTCTTGAACTTAGCCATTCACATGTTTTACCGAGTGACTTAATGGGGTTATCAAAACGATTTTGGACCTCAAGGCATTAGATGGGATAAACATGCCATAATAATTATCATGAGATGATACAGTCCCATAAGGATCTAAGAGTCACATGAGATGTGATTGGTAAGGAGTTACCTACCTAAATAACTAAAGGATGCATGATCGCCTCCGCGACGGTAAACTTTAGTGAAATATGGATCTTAGCCACCAAATAATAAATTTCACTGGGTTTTATAAAATGGTGGATACAATTTTATTTTTACCTGCTAATTAAAGCTTTTCATATCTAAATTGTAGAAATGGCAACGAACGTTCAAATACTATCACTGCGATCTGTCCTTGAGAAGGACAAGTTGACTGGGACTAACTTTCTTGACTGGTATCGAAATCTGAGAATAGTTCTCACCCAGGAAAGAAAGCTCTATGTCCTAGAGAACCCCATCCCTGAACAGCCTGCTGCTAACGCTCCAAGAGCACAGAGACATGCTTATGAGAAGCATCAAAGTGACTCTGTGGACGTTCCCTGTCTTATGCTGGTAACCATGGTTCCTGAGATTCAAAAGAACTTGGAGAACAAAGGGGCATATGAGATAATAACACATCTCAGGGAAATGTTCCAAGTACAGGCAAGGCAAGAGAGATTTGAGACAGCAAAGGCTCTATACTCTTGTAAGATGGCAGAAGGTCAATCTGTTAGTGCCCACGTCTTGAAGATGCAGGGGTACATAGATCACCTTGCCAGGCTGGGTTTTCCCATTGTGCCAGAGCTAGCGACGGATTTGATCCTGAATTCGCTACCTAGAAGTTATGACCAGTTCGTCTTGAACTTCAACATGAATGGCATGGAGAAAACCGTTTCTGAACTGCATGGGATGCTAAAGACTGCTGAGGCATCTATTAAGAAGGCGCCTAGCACTGTCTTACTAGTTAAGAACAAGGGAAAGGGCAAAGGAAAGAGGAAAGGAGACGCCGAGGTTGGTGGGACCAAGCCTGCGGCTAAGCCTAACCCGCCGCCTGCCAAGAAGGCAAAGCCCAATAAGGATACAATATGTTTCTTCTGCCAGAAGCCGGGACACTGGAAGAGAAACTGTAAACTGTTCTTGGAAGATCTGAAGAAGAAGAAGAGCGAAGCCTCTACTTCAGGTATCTTTGTTATAGGCGTTCACTTGTCTACTCCTACTACTTGGGTATTGGATACCGCTTGTGGTTCTCACATATGTACTAATGTGCAGGGGTTGAGAAGAAGTAGAAAGCTGAGCAGAGGCGAGGTGGACCTACGTGTGGGCAATGGAGCAAGGGTTGCTGCTGTTGCTATAGGAACATATGAGCTAGTTTTGCCCACTGGGCTTATTTTGTCATTGGACAATTGTTATTATGTACCATCTCTTAGTTCTAACATTATTTCACTTTCTTATTTGGATAAGGAAGGATTTGTTTGTGTGAATGGAAATGGTAGATGTTCAATTTATAAGAATGAGGTGTTATATGCTTATGGTGATTTGCATGATAACCACTATATCTTAAAATTGGAACAAGGACATAATAACGAAATCTATAACATTGATATGAAAAGGATTAAGACTGGCGAGCCTAATCCTACATACCTTTGGCATTGTCGTTTAGGCCACATAAACGAGAAACGCCTAGAGAAGCTCCATAGAGATGGACTTCTAAGCTCATTTGATTTTGAATCATATGATGCTTGCGAATCTTGTCTACTTGGTAAAATGACAAAGGCGCCTTTCACTGGGCGAAGTGAACGGGCAACTGACTTGTTGGGGATCATACATAGTGATGTATGTGGACCCATGAGCATCAGTGCTAGAGGAGGTTACTCCTACTTCATTACGTTCACTGACGACTTCAGTAGATATGGGTATATCTACTTGATGAAGCATAAGTCAGAGTCTTTTGACATGTTCAAAAGATTTCAGAATGAAGTTGAGAACCAGCTTGACAAGCAAATCAAGATCCTACGATCTGATCGAGGAGGCGAGTATTTGAGTCAAGACTTCATTGATCATCTTAGTAGTTGTGGGATAGTCTCACAACTTACTCCACCTGGAACACCACAGTGGAATGGTGTGTCTGAGAGGAGGAATCGAATGCTATTAGATATGGTTTGATCTATGATGAGTCAAGCCGATCTTCCGCCATCCTTTTGGGGGTACGCTCTAGAAGCTGCCGCTTTCACACTTAACCGTGTTCCGTCCAAGGCTGTTGAGAAGACACCATATGAGATATGGAATGGGAGGAGTCCCATTATGTCTTACCTCAAGGTTTGGGGATGTGAGGTTTACGTTAAGCAGCAAGCTAATGATAAACTATCTCCAAAATCCCTCAAGTGTCTGTTTGTATGATACCCCAAGGAAACAAGGGGATACTATGTCTACTACCCAGCTGACAACAAAGTGTTTGTAGTTAGGAGTGGATACTTCTTGGAGAAGGATCCTGTTTCCAAAAGAAACAGTGGGAGTAAGATAGAGCTAGAAGAAGTTCAAGCTCCACAAGACACGCCAGAGGCGCAGACGGAAACTAGAGAAGTTCCGCAAGATGTTGTGGAAGCTCCTCCACAAACACAAGGACCACGAAGGTCTGATAGAACACGTTTTCAGCCAGAGAGATATTACGGATTTCTCGTGACTGAAAACAAGGATGTGTTGCTCACGGAGCGTGGTGAACCCACCACCTATCAAGAGGCCATCGTAGATCCCAACTCAGAGAAATGGGTTGAAGCCATGAAGGCTGAGATGCAATCTATGTACGACGACAACAAGGTGTGGACCTTGGTCGCTCCACCTGAAGGGGTAAAACCCGTAGGGTGCAAGTGGGTTTTCAAGGAGAAAACCGACATGGATGGCAACGTCAACGTCTTCAAGGCGAGGCTGGTTGCGAAGGGATTTACGCAACGTCATGGTATAGACTATGACGAAATATTTTCGCCTGTTGCAATGGCCAAGTCCATTAGGATCCTCCTTGCCATAGCTGCATATTATGACTATGAGATATGGCAGATGGATGTCAAAACAGCGTTCCTTAACGGAAGGCTGCCTGAGGATTTGTATATGATACAACCTGAGGGGTTTGTATGTCCTGAGGCACCAGACATGGTGTGCAAGCTTCAAAGATCCATTTATGGATTGAAGCAAGCATCCAGGAGTTGGAATCACCGTTTTGACGAAGTAGTCAAAGAGTTTGGCTTCTTGCAAAACCCTGACGAACCTTGTGTTTACAAGAAGGTTAGTGGGAGTACTATAGTATTCTTGGTACTGTATGTCGATGACATACTACTCATTGGAAACGACGTTCCAACCTTAGAGATTATAAAATCCTGGTTAGGAAAATCTTTCTCAATGAAGGACTTGGGAGAAGCTGCCTACATTCTAGGCATTAAGATCTATAGGGATAGATCTAGGAGGCTTCTCGGATTGAGTCAGAGTACATACTTGGATAAGGTATTGAAGAGGTTCAATATGAAGGAATCCAAGAAGGGATTCGTCCCAATAAATCATGGACTGGCCTTGAGCAAGAAACAGTGTCCGAAGACACTTGTTGAGCGAAGGCGTATGAGTATGCCTCGGCCATAGGATCCATCATGTATGCCATGTTATGTACTCGACCGGATGTGTCATTTGCCCTAAGTATGACGAGCCGATTCCAACAAGACCCTGGTGAGGATCATTGGATCGCTGTCAAGAATATCCTTAAGTACTTGAGAAGGACTAAGGATGATTTCTTGGTGTACGGTGGAACTGATGAGGAGCTATGTGTAAGGGGTTAGACAGATGCTAGTTTCCAAACCGACCAAGATGATTTTAAATCGCAGTCAGGATATGTGTTTCTCCTGAACGGTGGCAGCGTGAGCTGCAAGAGTTCCAAGCAGAGCAAGATTGCTGATTCTACTACGGAGTCCGAGTATATTGCAGCATCGGATGCCGCAAAGGAGGCTGTGTGGATTAGAAAGTTCATCTCCAAGCTTGGGGTGGTTCCAACCATTTCTGATCCCGTAACCCTGTATTGTGACAATAGTGGCGCTATTGCACAAGCCAAGGAGCCACGGTCCCACCAGAGGACCAAACATATACTCAGACGTTTTCACCTTGTCAGGGAGATGATTGACAGAGGTGATGTAAAGATATGCAAGGTAGCAGGCGAGGACAACGTTGCTGATCCTCTGACTAAACTTCTTGCAAGGGTTATACATGAACGACATGTATCGTCGATGGGGATTAGACACATTGATCAGTGAATATAGAGTAGGAAGAGCTAGATTAATGATTGTACCCTAGTGCAAGTGGGAGTCTGTTGGAGATTGTGCCCTAGGGCCAATCGTTTTATGGAAATATGTTGTGAACATATTATTAATTTATGGAAGATAAATTAATGTGTTATCATGTTATTAGCATGTTTACTATGATAACATCCGTGATTAATTATGAGATAATTAATCTAAATTTGTCCCTGGTCGATTATTTTTGTGGGAACAAAAATGAACTAAGACCAGCATGACCTCGGTGCATGAGATGCACGCACTAGATGCTGGGACGAGAGTCATGGTGCAATTACGTAAGGTGGTTACGAGTTGCTGGGCTGACTCGGAGAGTCCTGCATGGGTTTAGTCATCAGCTTGCCTCTCCTTGTACGCCTGTAGCGATGCCTTAGACCTGAGGTCATCATTATTCCAGCGTTGCAGTTGTCAGGTTTTGGTTTAGTCTAACGCTGCCCGTAACAGCGTAGTCATAAGGGCTAAGTACAGGTCTGGTTGATTGCATTGCTGTGGAATGTGGATTGGCCAAAATGGGATTTTGTCCCTCATTAAGATGAGAGATATCTAACTGGCGCCCTCGATGAGTCTGTCCAGGAAAATGCGTGGCCACGCTGGGATTTGGGACTTACTCAAGGAATCGAGAAAGTTGAGGTTTGGATTATGGATGACATACCTGTGCCTAGTCCATGACCAAGATATCGTAGGACAATCGGATCTCTGACACGGAGGTACTGAGGTTAAGTCGTTTTCTGGTTACCAAACGATAACTCACGGATTTTGGGTAGTTGTGATGGCTTGCTAGAGTCCGCTCACAACTTGTAGGTCATGGGGATGCCCTACTGCCAACTTCACGTGGGGCCTGCTGGGTCACACACGAGCAGGAACTGAACACCATTTGAATGGGACACAAATTAGGGTTAATTCGTGGGTCACGCGAGTGACACGATTTAAGACACAGAGGAAATGTCTGGGACATTATGTCTTGTCTTAATTGATCTACAGATGACATATTTAGATTTGTGGGACAAATTTAAATATAAATAATTGTTTATATAATTAATGAGATTAATTATTTACAATTAAATATTAGGAAAATAATTCAGATAATGTTCCTAAGAGTTATGAAATAATTGAATTATAAAATTCCTAAATATATATATGAGGGGGCGCCTCTAAGGTAATTATTTGGATAAATAAAATTGTTTTATTAATTCAAATAATAAGTTTGAATTCAAAAGATTTGATGGAGATTTCAAAATATTTGAATTCAAAAGATTTGGTGAAGATCTCATCTCAGAATCTTTGGTGAATCAAAAATAAGGAAAGTTTTTGATTTATAAAATTCCAAGGAAATTAGAGAGTGAGATGGCGCCATCTTGGTGGTTTCCATTGGGAGATTTGATCTCTCAATTTGATTCTCCAAGATTGCAATTTGAATTTAAATATAATATTAAGGTAATAGTATAATTATAAATTCAAGTCTTAAAATAATTATATTATCAGAATATCTTTATTTTAAGAATTATTAAATCACCAAATTTTAGTCTATATATATGAGTGCAAGTCGACTTGCACCATAAGTCTGACACAGGCAATTTTATGCAACCCTAATTTGGTTTTCCTCCTAAGAGTTAGAGAGAGAAAATATTCCTTTGCACACACAAGAGAGAAAGTCGACTTTCTCTAAGAGTTAGGGAATTTCGACTTGGCTCTAGAATTAGGGTTTGTGAGAGAAGAATAGGCAAGAAGGAGTTCTTGTGGGGGGATTCTTCTAAGCGCCACCTCAATTGCTGGTTCAAGAAGGAGTTCTTGAAGTCAGAGGTCTGTAGATTGGTCCCTGATTCTTTTGGAGAAAAGAGTTGGAGGCTAGCACCTCGGTGTTCAAAGAAACTTTTCGTGTGGATTACTGGCAGAGGGAGAACGCTGGGACTGGACTCCGTGGAACTCGCCCTGTTCAACCATCAGATTGAAACTCGTGAGGTATAACACTAACCAAAAGTTTTAAATTCTGCTAGCGGATCCGTTCGGGAATCATAGGACCTAGGCGTTTTTAATTATTTTATTTTTGCTTCCGCTGCCTTAGGCGCCTAGGATTCCCAACACGCCACTTTTGCTGTTGGATTCAAGAAGGAGTTCCTGAATTCAAACACTGTAGATTGGTCCCTGGTTCTTTTGGAGAAAAGAACGGAAGGCTAGCACCTTGGTGCCCAAGAAACTGTTTGTGTGGATCACCGACAGAGGGAGAACGCTGAGAGTGGACTCCTTGCACACGCCTTATACAACTAGCCGATTGAAACTCGTGAGGAATACCACTATCTAAAAGTTTTAAATTCTGCTAGGGATCCGTTCGTGAATCCTAGGACTAGGCGCTTTTAATTTTACTATTATGTTTGCTTCCGCTGCGTTTGGCGCCTAGGATTCCCAACAGTGGTATCAGAGCCAGGTTAGTTCTAGGATTTAAAACTGTTTATGTGTACCTATGATGTATGATATGTGTGTTTACCGCTTTCAATCACCGTTTTTTGGTTTTACAAAGAAATTCCCCCAACCTTTTTCTTAAGAATTCAATCTTCAGAAAAAAGGTGCAAATTATATGTATATGATACATATGGAATCGATTGGATCGATTGAAAAATTTTCTTGAAGCTTTAGCCCAAAATCGAAAATCCTTTATAATTATAGTTAAAAGTGTTTTAATTATAACATTATAGAGGTGGCTGAAAATTTATTAAAATTATGAATTTTAAAATTTTTGGGGATCAATAATTTAAAATTCTTGAATGAGATTCCTGAATTTTATAATTATTGATAAGAGGCCTAATTTCAAGAAAGGCATGTTAAAATTGCATAGACCCTAAATTGAACACAATCTTAAAAATGGTTTTTAATATATGTGTTGTATGCCGTGTTTGACATAATTGTATGAATTGTTCATATTTGAATTGTGTGGTGTTGGATATGGCTCTAGGAGGTTTATTTCGGTAAATACGGCCTGCGTGTCGTCTCCCTCTACTCTTATGTAATTTTACTTTCAGTTTATACCTCAATGCAACTGGGGTTTATTCTCTTGTAATTTTATTTTTCTTTTCGAAAAGTTCTCTCATTGGCTTGGGAGAATTCTAGGGTAGATGGGCCATATCTAAACACAGTGTATGTTTTTACATTTAGTTTGTATGTGATGCGCTAGATGTATGTTTAGGGTGCGAAATTTTAACATGGTATTTATATATCGCGCTACAACCACGTATACGATACGAGCGAGGGATTTTGTATACGATACAAAATCCGGGCACATGTTTATATGTATGAGATACATGGCATAATAAACATGTGACATGACTCGTTTAATTTTGAAAGGAGTTTTAAAATTAAACTATAAAACGAAACCTTTTTGATTAAAATCAAACCCTTTTTGAAAATCTTAAGTTTTAATGCCGCCGCTAAAACGCCCTGTCAAAATCTTGTTCATCGTGGAGCGGTGATCGCCCTCGGCGACACGTATCTACCTTGACCTTGAGGAGACACGGGTGAATGGGAGTTTCAATACGACGCCTGTTGAAATCCTGGTTCTTTAAATGCGGTGATCGCCCTCAGCGACACGTATTTAGTTGGGCCTTGATGATATGGGATTGGGCCTCGGCCTCGTTGTTTTGAACCTACCCATTCACATGTTTTACCGTGTGACTTAATGGGGTTATCAAAACAGTTTTGGACCTCAAGGCATTAGATGGGATAAACATGCCATAATAAGTATCATATGATGATACAGTCCCATAAGGATCTAAGAGTCACATAGAGATGTGATTGGTAAGGAGTTACCTACCTAAATAACCAAAGAGTGCATGATCGCCCTCAGCGACGGTAAACTTTGGTGAAATATGGATCTTAGCCACTAGTAATAAATTTTACTGGGTTTTATAAAATGGTGGATATAATTTTATTTTTCCTGCTAAATAAACTTTTCATATCTAATTGTAGAATCAAATGGCAACGAATGTTCAAACACTATCACAGCGATCTGTCCTTGAGAAGGACAAGTTAACTGGGACTAACTTTCTCGACTGGTACTGAAATCTGAGAATTGTTCTCACCCAGGAGAGAAAGCTCTATGTCCTAGAGAACCCCATCCCTGAACAGCCTGCTGCAAACGCTCCAAGAGCACAGAGAGATGCTTACGAGAAGCATCAAAGTGACTCTGTGGACGTTGCCTGTCTTATGCTGGTTACCATGGTTCTTGAGATCCAAAAGAACTTGGAGAACATGGGAGCATACGAGATGATGACACATCTCAGGGAAATGTTCCAAGTACAGGCAAAGCAAGAGAGGTTTGAGACTGCAAAGGCTCTTTACTCTTGCAAGATGGCAGAAGGTGGATCTGTTAGTACCCACGTCTTGAAGATGAAGGGTTACATAGATCACCTTACTAGGCTGGGTTTTCCCATTGTGCCAGAGCTAGCGACGGATTTGATCCTCAATTCGCTACCTAGAAGTTATGACCAGTTCATCTTAAACTTTAACATGAATGGCATGGAGAAGACCGTTTCTGAACTGCATGGGATGCTAAAGACTGCTGAGGCATCTATAAAGAAGGCGCCTAGCACTGTCTTGTTAGTTCAGAACAAGGGAAAGGGTAAGGGCAAATGAAAGAGGAAAGGAGACGCCGAGGTTGGTGGGACCAAGCCTGCGGCTAAGCCTAACCCGCCGCCTGCCAAGAAGGCAAAGCCCTCTAAGGATACAGTCGGTTTCTTCTGCCAGAAGCCGGGACACTGGAAGAGAAACTGTAAGCTGTACAAGGAAGATCTGAAGAAGAAGAAGAGCGAAGCCTCTACTTCAGGTATCTTTGTTATAGGCGTTCACTTGTCTACTCCTACCACTTGGGTATTGGATACTACTTGTGGTTCTCACATATGTACTAATGTGCAGGGGTTGAGAAGAAGTAGAAAGCTGAGCAGAGGCGAGGTGGACCTACGTGTGGGCAATGAAGCAAGGGTTGCTGCAGTTGCTGTAGGAACATACGAGCTAGTTTTTCCCACTGGGCTTCTTTTGTTATTAAACAATTGTTATTATGTACCATCTCTTAGTTCTAACATTATATCACTTTCTTATTTGGATAAGGAAGGATTTATTTGCATGAATGGAAATGGTAGATGTTCAATTTATAAGAATGATGTGTTATATGCTAATGGAGATCTGCATGATAACCACTATATCTTAAAATTGGAACAAAGACATAATAACGAAATCTATAACATCGATACGAAAAGGATTAAGATTGGAGAATCTAATCCTACATACCTTTGGCATTGTCGTTTAGGCCATATAAACGAGAAACTCCTAGAGAAGCTCCATAAAGATGGACTTCTGAGCTCATTTGATTTTGAATCATATGATGCTTGCGAATCTTGTTTACTTGGCAAGATGACAAAGGCGCCCTTTACTGGTCACAGTGAGAGGGCATCTGACTTGTTGGGGATCATACATAGTGATGTATGTGGACCCATGAATATCCATGCTAGAGGAGGTTACTCCTACTTCATTATGTTTACTGACGACTTCAGTAGATATGGATATGTCTACCTAATGAAGCACAAGTCAGAGTCTTTTGAAATGTTCAAGAGATTTCAAAATGAAGTTGAGAACCAACTTGACAAGAAAATCAAGATCCTTCGATCTGATCGAGGAGGCGAGTATTTGAGTCAAGAATTCATTGATCATCTTAGTAGTTGTGGGATAGTCTCACAACTTACTTCTCCTGGAACACCACAGTGGAATGGTGTGTCTAAGAGGAGGAATTGAACTCTATTAGATATGGTTCGATCTATGATGAGTCAAACTGATCTTCCGCCATCCTTTTGGGGATATGCTTTAGAAGCTGCCGCGTTCACACTTAACCGTGTTCCGTCTAAAGCAGTTGAGAAGACACCATATGAGATATGGAAAGGGAGGAGTCCCGATTTGTCTTATCTCAAAGTTTGGGGATGTGAGGTTTACGTTAAGCAACAAGCTAACGATAAACTATCAGCCAAATCCCTCAAGTGCTTGTTTGTAGGGTACCCGAAGGAAACAAGGGGATACTATGTTTACTGCCCAGCTGACAACAAAGTGTTTGTAGTCAGAAGTGGATTCTTCTTGGAGAAGGATCTAGTTTCCAAAAGAAATAGTGGGACTAAGGTGGATCTTGAGGAAGTTCAAAATCCACAAGGCACTTCAGACGCACAGACGGAAATAGTGGGACGAAGGTCTGATAGGACACGTTTTCAGCCAGAGAGATATTACGAATTTCTCGTGACTGAAAATAGAGATGTGTTGCTCACGGAGCATGGTGAACCCACCACCTATCAAGAGGCCATCGTAGATCCCAACTCTGAGAAATGGGTTGAAGCCGTGAAGGCTGAGATGCAATCTATGTACGACAACAAGGTATGGAACTAGGTCGCTCCACCCGAAGGGGTAAAACCCGTAGGGTGCAAGTGGGTTTTCAAAGAGAAAACCGACATGGATGGCAATGTCAACGTCTTCAAGGCGAGGCTAGTTGCGAAGAGATTTACGCAACGTCATGGTATAGACTATGACGAAACTTTTTCGCCTGTTGCAATGGCCAAGTCCATTAGGATCCTCCTTGCCATAGCCGCATATTATGACTATGATATATGGCAACTGGATCTCAAAACAGCGTTCCTTAACGGAAGGCTGCCCGAGGATGTGTATATGATACAACCCGAGGGGTTTGTTGTTGGGAAATCACAGAGGGAGCGCAGCGGAAGAAATTAAAATTTTTGGACTAAACCGTAATTAAAACTAAAGGCTAACTCTGTGATTCCTTCCAGGATCCACTAACTATGTTTATACCAGATTAGAAAAGATGTTTACCTAGTTTTGATCGGTGACTTATCGTATTCGCGAATTTGAGAAGTCCACAGAGTGTCCTTCCTCTACCAGTAATCCACACGAGCAGTTTGGCAGATGCCTAGGTGCTAGCCTCCTTCACTTCTTCCCAAGTGAA
>QANZ01024164.1:8063-29295 GCA_003254925.1 Chamaecrista fasciculata | reverse complement strand
TTTATAAAATGATTGGCCCTAGGGCACAATCTCCAACACCACATTCCTCAGCACGGCAATCAACCAAACCCGTACTCAGCCCTTATGGCTACCCTGCTACGGGCAACGTTAGACTAAGCCAAAGTCTGACAACTGCCACGCTGGAATAATGATGACCTCAGGTCTAAGGCGTCGTGACAGGCGTACAGGAGAGGCAAGCTGATGACTAAACCCATGCAGGACTCTCTGGGTCAGTCCAGCAACTCGTAACCCCTTACATAATTGCACCATGACTCTCGTTCCAGCATCTAGTGCGTGCATCTCTATGCACCGAGGTCATGCTGATCTTAGTTCATTTTCGCTCCCACGAAAACAATCGACCAGGGACAGTTTTAGATTAATTATCTCATAATTAATCACGGACTCTATCATAGTAAACATGCTAATAATATGATAACCATTAATTTATCTCTATAAATTAACCCATATGTTCATAACATACATAAAATCGATTGGTCCTAGGGCACAATTTCCAACAACAACTCCTCTGTAGTCTTCTCTTGGGTTCCATGCGTCTCTCCAGCTTCTGGGTTTTGCGAAGGCTGATAAGAACACCCTCTCGTCAATGTGAGCATAGCCTCATGCAAGACTTTTTGGTTGTTGAGTATGGTCTCCTGCAAGGTTGATGAAACGACAACATGCTCACTGGCAGCTTCATCACCAGCGCTACCCTAACCTTACTCCCTATGAAGAACACGTCCATGCTCACCAGTGCTACCCTGGCCTTGCTCCATACCAAGAATACGTGCATGCTCACCAGCTACATCATCATCCAGCCACTTCTTCTTCGTCCTTAGGCATGTTAAGATCATCACGTAGGCCTTCATTACTCCTCATTGTAACCTTTCCTTTTGCAGCAGCGGCAGTAGCAATAGCGTCGTTTTGAGTGTCCATTGTATTGCTCTCCCTCCCCAATGGAGTCGCCAAAATGTTTCGGGAACGGATAGGTACGTACTTGGAGGTACAAAGCAAATCAAAAGAATCACAATCTTTACTACTTAAAAGTGTGGGTTGTGTCAACTTTCTATTCCTAAAATATCCTTGGTGAATCAAACAAATTGCTCTAAAATACCCCCACTTGTGTGTCCGCATGTTTACCTCAATAATTATTAACCATAATAGTTTTTCACTTAATCCACGTGTTGCTCCACTGCTATACCCACCTCATCCCCTTTTTCAATCTTTTAATATAAATATAAAATCTTCAAAAATTGGATCCACAAGATTTGGCGTTTGGCTATGCTTTGTCTTCCTCCCATTTCTTCTACTCTAATGCCATTTAAATTCATTCACTTCTTTTAACTACATACTCCTTTAACTACATACTCTTTAATTAAATTCTCATTTTTACTTTCTCCCTTTTCCTTTTATCGATGTTCCTCAAAACCCATAAAATTTGTTTTCATAAACTCATGTCTGTGAAAGATTGCTTGTTTCAAATATTTTCCTTATTATTGAAGATGTGGTTAATTTGGTCATTTCCTTTGTCTTAGGCAGGGCAACAAGCAACTATAGACACACCCATTCGGCTCAAAGGAAACAACTATCAGCACACATCCACTCGATTCAAATAGTTTTGTTTAAATCCTTTTAACTAACTGCTCATTTTATTCTCATTCCACTCTTCTCTCTAAATTTCATGTCCCCTGCTTCAATTCTAATCGATTTTTCATCGTTCTCAGTATGTTTATTCGCTTGGATCATTACATTTATTGGCTGAAGTTACCGTATTGTCATTGGTGAGTCTTCGAAATCTCCTTTTCCACTTTCTGTGTCATTTGGCCTCTTTGTGTTCACTGTCCAGTTATGTTGGGCGCAAGCGTGGTTGGCGGCGGCGCAGCGGAAGCGGAAATGCCGCGGAAATGCCGGTAAAACTACAAACCACTATAACAAATCCAAAACAAAGCAAATGGAATACAATACTTTCGCCCAATTGCCCAAGGATTCAAATAACAATGTCTAACTAGTATTATTGCATCAATCAAAGAATACAACTATACAACCTCTCACAACCACAAAAGAGGTAAACAACATTGTCTTACAAAATTTGGATACAAGAAGCACTAACAAAATGAGCCTACAAAATATATCTAGGGCAATATTCTCTCAACAGACCCTAAAACAATATATTCAACTCACAAGCTTCCTCCAACAAATACCCAAATCTCCAAGCACAAATAAAGTTGAGACAACAAAGGAAAAAAACGCACAAAACAGAGCAGCACTTCAAGACCCAATCGGAATACCTAAATCATCTCCAATCCAAAAACTGACCGTAGGATATAAGGAACAGAATGTCCGAAACATAACCTCAAAATTTCAGCTCATTCGGAGAAGATCTCACCGTTGGATTTTTCCGACAATAAACGTCGTTCAGGAAGTCTGGATAGGACGCTCCTTGAACTTCAAAAATCCGTTTCTACCAAACCAAAGCTCCAATCGAAAAACTGACCGTAGGATATTAAGACTAGGATGTCAAGAACATACCCTCCAAATTTCAGCTTGATCGGAGAAGGTTGCACCGTTGGATTTCGCCGGAAGTGACTGCTGCCAGAGAAAAACAGTTTCTAGGTTTTCACCCTCTCTCACTATGCGTTTTTCTTACTCTCTACCATTTTGCTTGGCTTGCTCTCCACACCACTCCACACCAGAAAATAAAACCCTAGCTGCTGGGGCAAAGTCTTGGGCTGACTTGAGAATGGGCCTTCACTTGGAGTGACCAAGCCCAACAAGTTATTTGGTTAACAATTCCTTAGACATTTTGTATTGTGCTTCACTTCCCATGTCTTTTTCCACTTTGTGTTTAGTGATCTCATTAACAATTCCTTAGACCTTTGAGTGAAAACTATTTTTTTCCCTAGGCATATTTCCCCAGATTTTTTAACCCTTTATTTATACCCATTCCAAATTATCAATGTTAATTAGAGTAAAATATATTTCATTGTATTCATTAACTTTATTGTCAAGTTGTCATTTTACATGAACAGAGCCAGAAAAAGTCTTTATGTCAATTTGCTCATCAATGACAAGTTTAAGAGTTTGTTTTGAAGTTTATACGTCTATCCTTGTTATTGATCTAATTCAAGGAATATTATGAATTATTTTGATTTCTAATCTTGTGATTTCAACCTGAATAATTAAAGTCTGGAGTTAATGTTCTTTACTACTAATTTCTTTGTTTATATGTTGCTTTCGAACATTCTTTAGTTTTGACATTTATATGTTGCCTTTGTTTAAGAATATAAGATCGTGCTGATCATAAATTTAATTAACTCATTAGTTTTAGACTAGATGATAGGCTTTTGTATTTATCATCGTTTTGGCATTACCTTTTGTTCCCTGACTTGTCTGATTGCTTTTTCTCTTTTTATTTTATATATGGTGACAAGACTACGCAAGGTCAATTCTTTTTAGTCAATTAAGGCATCCAATCCAGATGTCTATATATTTGATGTATGATTTGATCCCTATATCTAGAATTCTTTCCTCAAACTGTTGGTACTGCATGATATTAAAAAAAGTTTAATATTAGTTATTGTTCTTTTATTACTCACTAAATTAGATCTTTCTAATAGTAAGGCCACTAGAAATGAGTTTAACGAAAACATGAGTTGCACTAAGATGACTCTAAAAGGTATATTTGAGTTTGGATTATGAAAATCAAATTAATACATAAATCAATACAAATTATTAATGCATATTTGCCTGTTCTTCATTGTATATTGTTCTTCCACTATTTTGTTGTTTTCATCTCTTTGTTCATTGTTCTCTTCATAAGACACATTAATTATCCATATTGACTTGCCATCAAAGTTACAATTAAAAAAATAGTTGCAAGAAAGAGAACGATCTGGTTTCGATCAGCTGCTTATGGAGGCTTACTCTGCACAATGCCCAAAACCCATTGATTATTACAATAGGAGAGATCTGATTCAGATCTTCAATATAATAACAAAGGAAATATATGGTAACCTCCACACAGAAGTTCCTCAAACTCGTCCTTTTTGTACGTTTACAAAGATAAAAGATCATCTTATGTTTTTTTGTACATTTACACAAATAAAAGATCATCTTAATTATGTTCATAAATCTATGTTTTTGCATACACAATGTAATACTACCTATTAATAATTATCTCAATCCTCTTCCTTGTTTTATATGTTAATATTTCCACTAATTATGACATTTCATATTTTACATTGTGAGAAATAATCCAATGTTGGCATTGGTGTGCAATCAGCAATGATTCTTTTCAAATGTTAATGGTGGTGCTTTTGTATTTGTATCTTCTACTTCTATTTTGGAAGGATATGGCTCTTATATTAAGATATTTTCAGTAATGCAAGTGATCTAGACCTATCTATCAATTTCAACGACAATTCAAGTGAAGTTCCTTGGCAGCAGAAAATTGAATCCCTTGATTGTGTATTTTTTTTATTGATGATATCTCTACATGTATCATATTCTGTTGTCATTGTGAACTAATATTAATCCTTGAGTTGAATACTTGAATTAGTCGGCATGTATAATGTATTGTTTCCAGAACCATACTCAAATTACACTAAACTAGAAAAATATGATTAATTTGTTATTGAGAAAGTTTAGATATATCTACGATATGATTCTCAATTTGAACTGGATCTTTGGCACATTAAAATCTCATTAAAAATTATCATGGATGAGATGAACTCATTTCTTTTCTTTGACATGTTCATCGGTTAAATATTGTTCCTTCTTTATTATAAGTTGGAAACACTGAGTCAGATGACTTAGCTCCCTTTGGTACCCATGAAATGGGTTTTACAATGTAAAAGGACACGGATTTCAAGATTTTCATGTGTTTGGTATGGTAATTTGAGCTATGTAAAGTGGATTAAAATTAAAGGGCTTTACATTACATAGGCCATTTTTTTTTACTTCACATTTCTGATGTAATTCAAGTCTACCTAGGGAATTATGGTAGAATTCGTAATTTGCCCCTCTCACTCCCATCCCATCTCCTCCCCCAAATGGTGAACGGCGGCGGCGGCGGTGTACGGCGGCGCCGACCACCGTGTACGGCGGAGCCGACCACCGTGGACCACCGTGCACGGCGGTGCCGACCACCGTGGACCACCGTGCATGGCGGCGCCAACCACCGTGGACGGCGGTGGTAGGCAGCAGTCTTGTGGTGGTTGTGGGAAGGGCATTTTTGTCATTTTTTTCTATATCTATTTTACTTTCCCTCCCCTACCTTTTTATACCAAACACTTTTAATTTTTACCTACTTTACATTCCCTCAACTACTTTTCCTTTCCCTCACAATTTTTCCCTTGTAAAACCTTTTTCTTTACATACCTCAAATGGTACCAAACGGAGCCTTAGAGTTGTAGGAAAAGGTCATATGTCAGAGGAGTACAGACAATCGTGTCTGTGAGGGTACAAATTGTAGAAGTTATTGACAGCGGCATAGGCATTGAATGTGATTTATCAGTAGAAAACACAGATGGTTTTGTGAAATCCTATATTATTCATGCAATTTCTCTAATAGATGAAAGATATCAAAAGCTCAGTCTTTTGGTAATTGAACGTACAATTATCATTGCAATTTGTTATATACATTTTTAGCTTCTTGATTATGCATATTTTATCAAAAAATTATGCCATGTGTAATATGCTATTTGTCATATTTACAGAGATTTAGAATTAACAATAAATAAGAGATTTCAAATGAGAAGGGAATAGTTGGTATATTACTAAATTTCTAGGGACATGAAGAGTGGTGAAAAACATCAAAACCTTATGAGAAATACCATAGTATTAAAAACCGGACCGGACCGGGCGGTCCGACCGGTGAACCGGAGCCCAGGCCGGTCCGGAGAAATAAAAATACTAGATTGCAGTTGAACCGGTGAGTCACCGGTTCCACCAGCGGTCCGACCACTCAAATTTGTGAGTGTATATATATAAAATATAATAAATAATAATATAATAATACATTTTATTTTACAATAATATTATATTATATTATATTATATATATATAATTTATATTAATTTATTAAAAAATAATTTTAGTCTTTCAAATTATACCAACTCAATAAGTTAATACTTGAGTCATCAAAATATATAGTTTTTATATATTGGTATATATATAAAATATAATAAATAATAATATAATAATACATTTTATTTTACAATAATATTATATTATATTATATTATATATATATAATTTATATTAATTTATTAAAAAATAATTTTAGTCTTTCAAATTATACCAACTCAATAAGTTAATACTTGAGTCATCAAAATATATAGTTTTTATATATTGGTATATATATAAAATATAATAAATAATAATATAATAATACATTTTATTTTACAATAATATTATATTATATATATATAATTTATATTAATTTACTTAAAAAATAATTTTAGTCTTTGGAATTATACCAACTCAATAAGTTAATACTTGAGTCATCAAAATATATAATTTTTGATATATTGGTATTCCTTCCTCTATTTTTTCAATTATATGAATAATATTTTCTAGCGTCAAAATTGAAAATAAAATAATTCAGTTAATGTTATTTACATTTTAACCCATGAGATAAAATATATAATCAAGACCTAAAAAATATACATTTTGGTCCCTCTTGCAGTATATATAAGGGTAATATTTTTTGTGGTGTAAAATTTGATAAACATATTTAAAAAATAGTAATGGGAAAAAATATATAATTCATTTCCCAAAAATTTACAATTTGGTCCTTCCTCTAGTATATATATGAGTAATATTCTTTGTAGTGTAAATAAATTAAGACAAAATTCAAAATAGGAAAAAAAATATAATTCAATTCCCAAAACTTTACAGTTTGGTCCTTCCTCCAACATATGTATGGATAATATTTTTTGTAGTGGTACAATATTCAAAACAAAATTCAAAACTAGTAATGAGAAAAATTATACATGTTGGTCCCTCCTCCGGTATATATATGGATAATATTTTTCTATAGTCCAACAACTGAAGAAAAAAATTCATAAAAATAAATAATTTATACCCCAAAAATATACATTTTGGTCACTCCTCTAATATATATATATATGGGTAATAGTTTTTGTAGTATAAAAATTTAAAAATAAAATTAAAAGACAATAATGGGAAAAAATATATAATTTTTTCCCCAAAAGTTTACAGTTTGGTCCCTCCTCTAATATATATATGAGTAATATTTTTTGTGGTGAAAAAAAATTCAAAATAGGAAAAAATTTAGAATTATCAAATCCCAAAACTTCACAATTTGGTCACTCTTCCTGTATATGTGTAGATAATATTTTCTGTACTGTATACTATAAAGAAAAATGTATATTTTTTATAAGGGTAAATTACAGAAAAGGGCCCTGTGGTTTGACCCATTTTCAGATAGGATCCATGTGGTTTAAAAAGTTTCAAATTGGGGCCTGTGGTTATCTCCGTTAGCAAATAGGGTCCCAAGTGATATTTTCATCCAAAATGAATTTTAAGATGGACTGTTTTGCAATTTGAGCATTTTTTCTATTAAAACAAACTAAAAAAGGACTAATTTACGATTTGAACCCAAATACAATATATTTTTTTACGAAGTGAACCATATCTTGGTTGTGCTTTCACGATCAGAGGCATATATATATATTCACTCAATTTATGAAATCCAAATGTTTTGCATTTGAATATCACTAATCCTTGTCTCAGATTGTTAAATTTATTCAGTGATATGGTTCATTTAGTAGGTTAAGTAAGCTTGTAAAAGCAAACACAGTGAGATTGGGCAGATTTGACGGAGTGCGTTTAGCCGTTTAGGCTTCGCGGACAGTGGATAGACGCATTTTTCACGGCGAAGCTGGCATCTGACGGTGGTTCGCGGTGGGACTTGGACAGACCTGGTCGGCGGTGGACGGCCACGATGGACGAAGGAGAGCTGGGTCACATTCTGAGTTTGACGCATCGTGAGGAGATTTTTTCAGCGTGCGAACAACGGAAATTGATGGAGGTTCGTCGGCAGTGGTTCTGAGTTGCTGATAGAGAAGTTCGGTGGTCTCTATGGTGATGGAGACGCAGGTTCGTCATCCTCCGCCGCCCCATCGAGTCGATCACACATGATCGAATGGAAAACCGGAAGCAGAAATCATAGCGTGATGGAGATGCAGCGAATTGATTCACCAAGGTTTTGATGTGGGAATTGGAAACACCGACCACTATTGGAAGTCAACCTCTAGTAACAATGGAGTCGATAGCAGATGAGGCGTGGTGGAGAAATCATCAGCGGTGAACTCGATGGGTTGCTTTACTTTTAGTATTTTAGTTCAAATTGCAAAATAGTCCTTTTCTAATTTATTTTAATAGAAAAAGTGCTCAAATTACAAAACAATCCATCTTAAAATTCATTTTGGATGAAAAAAACCACTTGGGACCCTATTTGTTAACGGAGGAAACCACAGGCTCCAATTTGAAACTTTTTAAACCACATAGGCCCTATCTGAAAATGGGTCAAACCACAGGGCCCTTTTCTGTAATTTACCCTTTATTTATAAAATATATTGGTCCCTCATTTAGTATATATATGAGTAATATTTTTTATAGTATAAAACAGTAAAAATAAAATTAAAAGACAGTAAATAGGAAAAATATATAATCTAGTCCCCAAAAATTTACAATTCAGTACTCGAAAACTACATTTTGGTCCCTCATAACTTTGTGAAATAGCAAAAAAATATGAAACTAAAAGTGGAACAAAAAATATACATGACCAAATTGAGAACTAAACAAAAGATATTTGACCAAATTTATTCTTTGGCCTAATAATAATATTGAGAGTAAACTAACAATTTAGTCCTTAAAAGATCACTGAGCTAACAACTCAGTCCTTAGAAAATTGAAATGTACAATTTAGTCCATAAAATATCAAAACGGTATACTAACTAGTCCTTTATATGGACTAAATACTAAATAGTATACCATTTTAATCTTGCAGGGACTAAAATGTATATAATTTTGATCTTTTCAGTGACTAAATTATACATTTTAATCTTATAGAGACTGAGTTGTCGTTCCGTGATCTTTTAGGGACCAAATTATTAGTTTACTCTAATAATATTGATAATAAAAGGAACTGATAAGTGACAATTTTTAGGTAGGAACACAGTTACACATCCACACATGGCTACCACTGGCTTGGGAACACCGTGGTGTCTTAGAAGAGTAGCTCAAGCTTTTGCACTCTCTAATTTTCTCCGCAGCAATGTCAATCTCTCTTTCCGAAGGACCCTTTGCTCTGATCCTCTCGCAGTTCCTACTTCTTCAGGTCTGTACTTTCCTGTGAAATTTTCCTTTTTCACGAGTTCTCTGGAAATTGACATTTAATATTGATGGTCGATTTATATCAATATGGGAGTTCGACTCTGAATTGCGATTATTGTAAACAAAGGCGAGGAAATATTTTCGTGTTTATGAACTTGCTTGAGAAATCAATTAGCCCTTATTTCCTTCCTTTCCTTCTCTTTCCCTTTCAGAAAAATTTCAGCTCTGCTAGAATACTATGGATAAACTATAATGAAGTTTAAAATTCTCTAGAAATGAAGTTTGCAATTTGGCTAGAACGTTCTGTGTTGGTTGCTGATGTCGTCGAACTTGACATAGCTATAGTTTCTATATTACATTCTGCATGTTTAGGCAGTTTGTGGACTGTGTTGTTTTGTCTATTATCAATCAAGTTTCAGTCTGTCTTGTAATAATTAGGGTGCTATAATAATTAGCTTGTAATAATTGTGTATATTATAGCCCCCTTCCCTAAACAACCATCCCGTTTCAGTCATTACCCTTTGATCATGTGCTGGAAAGATACTTAATGGGTGATTGAGCACCGAAGCTATGTGCATGGTTTTTTTTCAGTTCATTGTTGTATTGTGGATACATTTGTTGTGAGTTTTTCTTTTCCCTTGTCCGTATCTTAACAATGACCCGTTGTTTGCAATTTGGATGCTTTATGAGGATCAGCTTCATGTGTAAGACAGACAGTACACGCTTTGAAGGGAGAAGTTGATGTGTTACTCAAGGGAGTGGGAGAAAAAAGTACAATCAAAGAAGTGAAGCATATTCTTGAGATGGTACTACTGTGTTATCCTTCTTCTGTTTCTTAAATGAAAACTTCATTGTAGATTATCTTGGGCATTGCTTGAGTTACCTGGGAAGTTTTATTTGCATTGTCCATGGCAAGTGACAGACACGTGTAGTTAAATGAGGATGGGCCTTTTGGCCATTGGACTTAATAAAAACTTAAACCAATAATCATGATTATTTTATCCTTAACTTGGCTGTCAATTGTCATCATTCTTTTTGTAGGCTCAACGGGCATCATCAAGACGAGAGGTTCTTCATACTGATTTCCTAACCCCTCCTGTGCTGAAGGAATCTATGCAAGTCATGGAAAAATTAGCAGGCGTGAAAGCAATTGCTCAAGGAGGTTACCCACAGGTAAATATTGAGATAAGAACTTTCTGTTGTATTTATGTATAAGTTATCTGTAGTCATATACAGAAAAAAAAGGAATACATTGTTTAGGCTGAACGTTGCCGGATTTCTGTTGGACATCCTGAAGAATTGACCAGTGATCCAGATGTAATTGCAGCATTGAGGTAAGTCTTGTAATTTTCTGTTACTGACCTTTCTAGGTCACCAGCTTAAATGTTTTCTAGCACTCTTTGTTATATTTACTTAAAATTACTCTTTTCAGCATTACAGGAAACTTTCAATTTGAACCTTGCTCCCATGGTGACTTCCTTGGTGCAATTATTGGCACAGGAATTGCCAGGGAGAAACTTGGAGATATAATATTACAGGTACTTTTGTTTTTTTTTCCATTTAGTATTATATCTTATAGGTAGACTTTACTAGAAATTGTTTTTCATTGAACATAAGAAGGCTATTAGTACTAGCAACAATTAATATTGTTAAAAATATTTGTATGCTGTTTTATGTCCCACTAAGGAACAGGTGAATCTTACCAGGACTAGCTAAATCTTGTGTCTGATGTGACATGACTTTGTGCTGTTTGTAGTTTCCATTTATGTCAGATATACTAAATAGTTTAGAATATTTCTTGTTTTATAAAACAATCCTATTTTCTAAGCAACAATAAATGATGCTCTGAATCTGATAATAGTGATATTTTTATTTTATATGCAAATAGAATAAATTTAACCCAATTTATTGAAGATGACTGGTGAATATACTTGGTATTTTTCCATCTCAAGAGTATATGTTTGAATTCCTATTTTATTATCAGCCTATAATAGTACAAGCGTTTTTGGTTGAATTTTCATCCATCTCTCATGACTGATCAATAAGAAAATCATAGTTGGCTGCAATTCAAGTTCTTGGCCGCAGCTTGGGATTACATGATCTTATTTGCATGTATTTTGATTCCAATATGCCATTTTGGCTATTCCTATCCAATAAGACCTCTCTATCTCTCTCTATCGTGCATTTTCATAGTCACATATTTTTCTAGAACTTAATTGCTTTTGCTACCCAGGGAGAACAAGGTGCTCAAATACTTCTTGTTCCAGAACTTGTTGACTTTGTTATGTCATCACTGGGTAAGGTAGCGTTATTTTACTATACTGCTTTTTGTTTCTTGGTACACATCTAAATATGAAACCGAAGAGGCAGCTTTTTAATTGCTGAAATAAATGTTATATCATTAGTTATATACGATCCATGTTGCACAAACACAGACAAATATATCTTGCGAAGTAGGAATATGGAAACTACTGTAAAATCTGGGATTTGGGTATGGATGGGCATCTAAATAATATTTAGAGAATTTGATTTGTATGAATATGAAAACTAATCATTGTTATTGAATTTAATGTACTTAAACCATATATTTTATTGTCTTCTCCAAAAATTAAAGTTCAATCATTTCAGTATGTTACAAGGCCATTTCGTCATGTTTTAGTGTATACTCTGAAATGCTTCCAGAATAATTTTCTACGATGGTAGCTAACTAGCTATGACCTATGAATATCTGAGATGAAAACATACCAGAAGCATATATGATAAGGTTACGGCACCAAATAGCAAGTATCTATGCATTTTTAGTGTGGTCAGATCAGTTGCATCTTTCTGAGGCTTTGAAAATTAGAATATAAATAAATCTTAGAACTGGCTCTGTCTGACCAGACTGCGTTTATTCTTGAGAAACAACTGATGGAATCCAATTACCTACACTCTACTTCTTTTAGGTTGTTTTGTACTATTTTATTTTATATATTCCTGTTCTAATTGCATTTTCTTTAATTTAGGTTGGCAAAGTTCCTGTATCTTGCAGCAAGATACCATTAATTTCTCTTGATTACGAACCACCAAGGTGCAAGACTGTTCATGGCTTAAAAAATTTTCCTTTTTTTTGACAGTATTTGATTATGTGTCAACGCGAAACTGTCAATTTTGTTTGTATGCAGAACCCAATCATTTAAAACCGTAGAAGCATCACTGAGGGTCGATGCCGTTGCTAGCGCCGGCTATAGGATTTCACGTTCAAAGCTGGTTGACTTGATCAGGTGGGCAATCTTCAAACGTGGTTGTAGATCAACCTGTTACTATGTACAAACTGTTCATTTCTTGGAGGTTTAAAATTTAAATCACTTGTCTGCCCATTGGATCATGTTTGCTGAACTCTAGTCTAAGTCTATTTCTACTTAATGAGGTTTAGTCATTTATGAAAGATGTGGAGAATTCCCCTAAAACATTTGCTTAAGTGAATTTCTCATTCTCTAAACCTGTTAGCCTTTGATCATACTTGGATAAGATATATCTACAAATTGTGTGTAACTTCAAATTTCTCTGGTCCAAACATTGAGATATTTCTGTTGTGTATTTCTTTTGGACTGAACTTGTACTTGATATTAGACATTGGATCTTTTAACTACATATCCTTCTCAGATTTATATGCTAACCGTTGCATACATATCACACTTGTAGCAATGGAGATGTTCGCGTTAATTGGGTTCCTGTCTCTACCAAAGGAACCACACTCAAGAGTGGAGATATTGTATCAATTAGTGGAAGGGGGAGACTAAAGGTATGCTGCTAGTATGTTTAGAGAAAGACTAATTCCAGTATAATCTGAAGGTTAAAATAAACATGTGGTTCCTATAGATTTGACAAAATTATAATTTGGTCCATTTACTTTGAAATTAATTGTAATGCTCATATAGTTATAACACCGTTAGTATTTGAATGATGTGATAATAAGAAATTTTATTCTAAACCTGTCTTCCTATCCATATATTCATTCACACTAAAAACCAACCAGTCTATCTTATTCACTTTGATTTCCATATGCAACTGGTATGCTTTGGAGAGGTAATGAAGCAAATATTGGATGTGCATGTAGAGCCTCAGGACAGGAGGCTAATCTTGATAAATCTGGGTTTTATTTTCTGCAAACACCTGTCAGTCATTCTAGGATTCTGTCTGCCTCAATTTGGGGTATAGATCAACATGGTTCTCTGGGAAAGTACTTGGAATTGCCAGTTATATTGGAGAGGTCTAAAGTATCTGAACTAGCTTTTATAAGGATAGAGTGAAGAAAATAATGGCTGGATGGAAGCGAAGGTATTTGTCTTAAGCGGGTAGAGAGATATTGATTAAATCAGTTAATGCAATTTCCTTTAAATGAATTGCTTCAAGAATCCAAAGAAAATATGTATGAAAATCGATTGTGTTATTGCTAATTTCTGGTGGGGATAGCAACAAGATGAAGGTAAGATTCGCTGGGTGGCTTGGAATAAATTGATAAAGGCCTAGGCTGATGGGAGGGCTGGGATTTAGGGAGTTTTCTTGCTTTAATGATGCTTTGTTGGCAAAGCAAGCATGGAGGGTAATTGAAAATCCAGAAGATTTATGGGTAAGGCAGATGAAGAGAATTTATTTCCCAAACTGTGTTTTATGCGGACTCAAAAAGGATCCCATGCCTCTTGGTGGTGGTCTAGTTTGTTGGAAGGAAGAAAGCTGCTCTCCAATGGTTTGCGCTGGAGGATTGGGGATGGTTTATGTGTTAAGATATGGAGTGACTGATGGATACTGGGGATTGAGGGAGGCAAACTTAATTCTGAGTCCCTTAATTCTGAATGTGGTAAGGTTTGGGTGAAAGACACTATTGAAAAGGGTACGTCGAAGCTGGAAGGTTTGGACCAATGCATTTCAGGTAAAGAAATGAGGCTTATTAGAATAGGCTGTTCCTCTTCCTATTACAGAGAAGGCTGATGCTAGGATATGGTCAAAGACAAAAAATGTGCAGAATTTTGGAATGCTAGAGCCTCTAATGTGTTGAGGTAGAGGGTTGGAATTTACTAGTGACCATGTATCTGATCATTGAATTTACTGGCAGAGTTTTGGAATTTTAGAGCCTCTAAGGTGTCGTGGACTATAAAGCTAATGTTGATGGCACCTTTTGACAAGGATGCTGGTTTGGCAGGAGTTGGAGTTATTTTTAGGGATGTAGTAATGGAAGGCTGCTCCAATTATTCCTCTTCTGCGTTTATGGCTGAGGCCTTGGCTCTTAGGAAGGTATGTGTATGATTGTTTCTCTAGGATGGAGAAAGGTGAAACTGGAGTCTGACTGTGATGAGTTGGTAAAGTCAATTAACTGTGACTAATTTGTAGGTCATGGGAGCAGTGGTTCTGTCATTGAGGATATTAAAGAGTTATTGAAGACTTTTCCACTGTTTTCGGCTTCTTCCATTTGAAGTGATGCTAATAAGGCTGATGACTGGCTAGCTAAAATGGGTTCTAAGAGTATGTGCCCCTCAGGTTGAGTGATTTCAGCCCCATCTTCTCTTGCTGTGATTTTGGAGAAGGATCGTGAGTTTGTTGGAACGGAGACTGGTGTGGGCTAGTTTCGTCATGCTTCTATTTTTTTTTTTGGTTCTGTCATGTTTCTGTAGTTTCTTTGTTTCCTTTTGGTAACCTTTGGTTGTTGATTCTGGTGTTTGAATGAAGGTTCTTTTTGTCCAAAAGAAAAGGAAAGAAAGTTAGTAGTTGTTGAAGTAGCAAAATTTGGTGTTGGTGGATCACAAGGATGGTATATAAGCTTTTCTTGTTCATCAAAATGGGGTTTCACAGTTGGAATGCCATTGGATGTTGCATTCTGATTTCTGAGAACAAACCTCAAAACTCCAAAGCCCCAAATTGCTTATTGCCATTCCTGTTATAAAAGTTTTCAAATTCTATCAGTGTTGCCGTAATAAAATTGAAGGCTGCCATTTCTGTCGTCAGAGCAGGTGTAGATGAAAGTGAGAAAGTTAACAAGTAGTTTTTATTCTATTTTATTTTATTTTTGTTTTTTAGTTTTATTTTTTTATATGTCACCCTTTTAGAAAATTTAGCTGCCATGTGTATTCTTTTATCATTATTTATTGTCACATCATTAAAATGCTAACCGTGTTATAACGGTAAGGACTACATTGTAGTCAATCTACATGGATCAAAGTATATACAATTAAAGTACGGGGACCAAAATACAATTTTAGTGAAATTATAAGAACTAAATTTTTAATTTAAACTAACTCGAATCAAGTCTGATGTCTCATGTCTCCAATTTTTAAAGTTTTTGAATTCAAACCACTGTAAATTTTCAAGAAATTAGAGTTTTGAACTTCACTGACGATCAGGCCTATATAAATAACTAGATATAACTTATAAGATCAATTTATGTTTCTTTTAATACATATGTATATATATATATATATATATTTGGAATTTTTGATACAGATAGGAGAAATATGCTCAACGAAGAAGGGAAAGTTTGCAGTGGAGCTCATTAGATACCTGTAAGGTTTTGCAGGGGGTAAACTTTTGATCTTATTATATTATATGTATATAGAGTAAACTAGCAACTTGGCCCCTAAAAGATTACCGAATTGATAATTCGGTCAATGAATGATTGAAATATATAATTTAATCTATTAAAAATCTAAACAGTATACTTAGTAGTCTTTTTCATAGATTAAAGAGTATACCATTTGATTCTTTCAGGCACTAAAGAATATATGCTTTAATTTTTTAGGGATTAAATTGTGTATTTTAATCTTTCAGAGATCGAGTTGTCAACTCAGTTATCTTTGGCCTGAATATTAATTTACTTTATATATATATATATATATGTGTGTGTGTGTATTCCATAGTTAGTTTTCTCAAATGAGTGACCTAGCTTCATGTAACACTTATTGGTTTGAGAAGGCAAAGCAGGAGAGGGAAAGAGAAAATATTGGAAAAGAACTTCGATCTTTTTGTTGTTATCATGGATGATTGGATGGTTATGTCATGCCATCGAGTTATCTTTTAGTTGTACTTCTAATTTTGTTTATGACTATCAAACTTTCACATTTGTCTCAAGTTGTATTTCAAATTTCAATCTAAATCATTAATGGTAAATGGTGACTTAGTAAGTGATTTCTTTTCTTCTTTATTTGTGTTAGATTGATAGAATATCTGATTAATATCTGTAATTATTCTAGGATTAATATTAGGGATTGTGATTAGTAATTAGCTATAATCTCTCCTGTAATTACTCTTTTTTGTTTTCCTTCCTAGAATAGGTTCATTACTCACTTGTATAAATACCTTCACATACATGAGATCAATAACACATTTTATTTCCAGACAATATTTGTCAATTTGGTTCTTTATCTGGGTGTCAATTGTATTTCAAAACTGGTACATTCATGTGAATTATACTTCATACAATTGACAAAAAAAAGAGAGTTTATGAATATAATTAAGACTTATCTCATAATTTGGGATGACGTGCTTTTGTGAAAGAGAAATTTCAAATTTGTGAACTTTATGACGAAAGCTGCTTCAGGGAGTCCGTTGAAGTTTATTTGTTTGCCTATGCAGTTCATGAAGTCCATTTCAACTGGTCTATAAAATTATGATAATGTCATCTAAACATTTAAAATTTTGGAGTTTTAACTTGCAAATTTTATTAGAATTTTGTGAATTTTATAAGCTACGTAACTTAAGCGAATCTTTATCCATTTCTGAGGGTTAACAAGAGTATTAAGCTAAAAGTCATGAACCTAACAAAAACAAAATAAAATTGACGAAGAAATGTGGTTTCGGAAATTATTTCAATCATACAAATTAATTTGAAATATACAAATCATCAAGAAAATCTATAGATAGTAGTTCATACTTCGTAGTTGCATCAATTTAATTTGTTCAAAACTTTAAATTGGTGTCAAATTTATGGGTTAGATTTCAAGTTGGTCATTAATGTTTCAATTGTTTTAAATTGGTCTCAAATTATTAAATATGGTTATATATATTTCTCTCGTTTCAAGTTTGAATATGATGGTTTTAGAATTACAGTTTGCTTTTAATGGGTATTTTCTTTATCCAGTTAGAATTGTCAACAAATAAGGTCAAATCGAGTTCTAAAAGTGAATTGTTCATTTCACAACCGAACAAGTAAAGTTCGTTATATCTCTCTTTCTAAGAATGAATGTGATGATTTCACAATTATGTGGTAACTCTTGAAGAGTTCTTTCAGTGTCTAGTTGAGATTGTAAACAAAAAAACTCAAATCACGCCTCGAAAGTAAGTATTGAACTCGTCACATTTGGTTTTGAAATGAAACAAATATGATCAACTTTGCTTATTTAAGATTTGACATTGTTTGTTGATGGCTTCAATTGGATAGAGAAAGTGTTTGTCAAAAGCGACTTATAGCTCTGTATTCGTCACATTAGAACTTGAAATGAAGGAAATATGACCATATTCAGTAATTTGGAACCAATTTGAGAAATGATAGAAACATGTAAGATCAATTTGTAATAAATGATAGATTTAGAACCAATTAAAAAAAAAGTCTCTCATATGGGGTAAGTGTGAGTTGTACCCCAAAGATTTTTTTAGGTCAATTGTATTCCTAATGTTTCACATTTGAATCAATTGTACCCTCAAATTGAAAGTACAATTCACACAAAAAAGAAAAAAAAAATTGAGGCCTTGAGGGTATAATTGACGGAAAAAAAAAATTTTAAGGCACAACTAAAACTGACCTTATATTTTAGAGGTACCAATAATACTTTTGCCTATTTTTATTCTATGCAACTTTTGAGTTTAGTTCAGATCATTCTTCTTCCAAGTAAGCAATTAACGTGTTGATCAGGTACTCTAACGGGCATGTCATCATTTTTGGAACGGTTGAGTGACGAAATGATTAAATTGCAACAAGTCACGATAATTCGGCGACCGGATTGTACAGTCACAAAAATTCAAAGACCAAAATGTTAGCGCATATAAAATTCAGAGAATAAAAAGTTGGTTTACTCATTGAAATATGAATGATCAAAATATCCCCATATCATGAATATTTTAAAATTTTGCCCCTTTCAATATGGGTTCAAATTAAAAAAAAAAAGTAAAATACAAAAAAGGTACCCGTGATAATTGTGGTTTTATTCTGTCAATTTTAACGAAAATGCTATGTGGCACTCACGTGACTCAGCAAAAAAATAAATTTTGGTCCACAAGCTATTGGATAAATTTCATTTTAGTCCTAAAACTAATTTTTTGTTTTATTTTTATCTTTAAACTTTCATATTTGTTCCGTTTTTTGTTCCAAAAAATGTGATTTTCATATAGTTAATGCGTTATTTTTCTCTAAATATAAGAATGTTCACGAACTGGATTTTGACTGGACTCGAGATTTGACCTGATTAGAGTTGGGTGAGAGCAGACCAAATTGGGTCACTTTATTTAAAAAATATAATATTTTTTATTTAACCCATTTATTTATTTTGTATTTTTAACTTGTATATATTAAAAAAAAATTAATTATGTATAAGTTTAATGATTTTTATATTAATAAAAATATTTAATTTGATTTATTTGTTAAGAATATTAATTTAATTGAGATTAAGCTTATATGTTATGTATTTTTTAATATACAATTAACAAAAATAATAATACATATGTATTTTATGAAATAAAATATTATTATATATAATAAAAAATAAGTGCTAGACCCGAGACTCGGCCCAAAGTGCCATGGCTGGACCTTGTTTTGTTCACCCCTACCCAAATACGTACTAATAAGTGAGTTGACAAAGAGAGAAAGAAAAAGTTTCATTCTTAATCACAGATGTGAGATAAATTGGTGGTTGAATTTTTATCTTTAATTTATGACTAGAAAAACGATGAAAATTCTGATAAGATCACATTTCAGAGACCAAGACGAAACAAATCTGAAAGTCTAAGGAAAGAAATGAAACTAAAAATAGTTTTTGTGACCAAAATGAAACTTACCCCATAGTTTGAGGACCAAAAATGAGATTTTAACCTTGGTGGAAACCAACGACTAAGATGTAAGTGAAATCAACGACTGAGATACATTGGAAATCAATAGCTAATTGTGCTACGTCAGCATTTTTCATTAAAATTGACGAACCAAAACCTCAGGTATCCTAATTGCTTAACGCCAAGAAGCTCAAGTACCCAAAGTGAAACCCGAAATATCACACAATAGCAATGTGAGATTTGACTATAACACGAGTACTTTTTTTGTAATTTACCCTAAAAAATGAATATTGATGAAGTTATTAAAAAGCGAAAGTTGCTCCGGTGGCCAGAATAAGAGAACCTACAGAAAAAGGCGTGGAGGGGGTGGATCCCGACCGACCACTCCGATGCTTAAGTCAATAGAAAGCTTATGACGAGAGAGTAGAATATCAACGAAAGATAGGAAAATGATTGTGTGTACCTTTCTAATGATCAGAGTTATTAAAATCGGACCGGACCGACCGGTTGAACCGGGAACCGGCCATTAGGCCGGTCCGAGTCGTCTTAATAACCGGCCAGACAGAGAACCGGGCTGAACCGGAGGGAACCGGCCAAAAACCGGTGAAACCGGCCTGAACCGGAGGCAAATCGGTTAAACCGGTCCTGGTTTATTTTTTTATTTTCTTTTTTGTTTTTTGATTTTTTTGGTCTTTTTTTATAATTATGGGCCAAATATTAGAGAATGTTGATTATGAACCAAAATTTGATAGAGAAAGTGATCATAAAATGTCACTTAATGATATTATATTGTTGAACATTATGAAAATTGATTATCTCTATATTAATTCATGTTAATTTATGAAAATTGTATTAATATATTAATGTTATAATTGTTTTTTTAACCTAATTATGAATATTTGAATTAAAATTTTATCATATATAGGTTTTTTTATTATTTTTAATTTATTTATTTGTCAACGGTCCGACCCCGGTTGGACCCCGGTTGAACCATTGAACCTTGAACCCCTCCTTCGACCGGTTCAATGGCCGGTCCAATTTTAATAACCTTGCTAATGATAAATACTATCTTACTTATAGGCGTTCGAGATGCTCAGGAGACAATAATCCTTAGAGGTGAAGTTAGTGGGATTGTTGTTTCGATTGAGATACATGAGAATATAATATTCAGTTAAAAAATTTTGGGGGTGCCATATCAAATATAAAGGCCAAAGTCCTATTTTGGTCCCCCAGTTATGCTCCTTGTTCCAAATAGGTCCCCCAGTTATTTTTTGTTCCATATTGGTCCCCCAGTTATGCAAAACTTGAAAAAGTTGGTCCCTCTAACGTTTTCCATCCATTTTTCCGTTAAAAAAAGAGGAAAAATAAACTTTCATCCCCAAAAGTTTTATTTTCTTATATTAAGGTCCTTTTCTTTTTATAATAGGATCAAAACATAAGAAAATGAAGTAAATTTGGATTTTAAGTGAATTTACCCAAAGTAAGGGCCTGTTTGGGGACACATGATTATAATTCAATCTCATTCAATCTTAATCTCATCCTAGGATTGGATGAACAGTACTGGATTGGTATTTTTTGGAACCTTCATCTCATCTCATCTCATCCACATCATCATCTCATTCACAACATCATCTCATTTTCTCTTACAATTACTAATTTATCCCTACTTATACACCTATAATTACCTATACTTTAATACAAATATATAAAAAAAGAATTAGACAAAATAATAATTTTACATACCCTCATTTATTACACTTATAATTTTCTCTCTCCATCTATCATTTCTCATCATTTTTATTCTCTTTTCCACTCACATCTCTCTCTCTCTCTCTCTCACACACACACACACACACATACAC
>QANZ01024162.1:16851-48078 GCA_003254925.1 Chamaecrista fasciculata | reverse complement strand
GAAATCTTGATCAAATCCTTCATATATTACTCCAACTTCAATCTCTACTTTCATTATTAAATCATCACCACAAGGTTTAGGGCTAAACTTGTTATACCTTCGCTGCGCAACTCTGATTTACTAATCATTGAGACTAATTCTAGCTCCTTCGCTATCTATGACCAATATTCAAATAATTATCTTTAATAATTCATGTTCTTTTCTTAACATTATTATCTTTTATCTCCAGTTGCTTCCATGAGCTGTCAGTTTCTCGTCTTAGGATTAAACATGCTACGACTCCGATAATTTTCCATTTCACTGAAACAACCGACACCTAATTCTTTCTTACAATTATGGCCACAGCTAAAACACTTTTTGTGACCAGAACTCATACAAAGTTCCATTCTATTCGAATCTCTGAAAATTATTTTCCTTTGATCTCTGGGTTTACAAAATCTGTAAAATCTCTCCACATTTACAACGAAATAATTCTCAAACAAACGCCCTTCATTCATTTTTTTTTAATTCCATTTCCAACATCGCTAATTTTTTTTTTTTATGATTACTACATTTATCCTCTGTTAACACCAATTTTCTTAGTTTCTCACTTCACTTATCTCCGTTTTCTTCAAAGTACAAATATTCACTAGTTCTGTCACTACGTTGCAACACATCAATTTCTCAAAATTTCAGATCACTTAGACAACCCCCAACCTGCCTCATATCAATTGTATCTTAAAATATTAAATTTTCCAAAACTTTCACCATAACACCACTTGCAGCCGAAATGATATTAAAGAATTTTAACCAAATCGCTCAAATTCGGCTCCATTTCAAACCTTATTCTCCTAATAAACTACAATTACAAATCTCGGTAATTAAGAACCTTCATATTATCCTTATGCACTCTAATTCAGGAGCCTTTCGAATCTTCTCACTTCAACTTCAAATTTACTTTGTCACCTAAAAGTGACCAGTAATCTTTGTCTTATCACTATCAACCTTCACTTTTAGTTATTCTACACAAATATTCAACTTCCCCTCTAGGGCAAGTCATTACAACAACTTCCTTTACTTACTAATTTATCAAAGTATCTAGCTCTTAACTTATTCTTCTTGCTACTCAATAAATCCACTTATTTTTCCCCTTGAAAGGTAATTATATCTATTTAGGGTACTATTATCATGCTCTCTCTTCAAATCCGATTTCTCACAAAGTTTCACCTCATTCTGGCTTCAAGGAAACTATTCTTCTTCAATCTTCTGACCACTCGATACCAAACACTCTTAACGAATCACAACTCAAACTCAACATTATACCTTTAGTAGAACAATCAAATGACACAATGTTATCTATGTTTATCCCTTCTTACAACATACTTTAGTTCCAAGGAACTGCTATGAGCATTGCAAGAGTTAGAACACAATCACTCTTACTAACCACATCGCTTACAACCCTGAACAACATTTATACTTGACAAACGAAACAAGGACTGCATCTACCATAAATCTTAGGGGAAAGAGATCAAGAAAAATACAGAGATCAAGTAACAAAGATGTCACCAATAACTTAAACATATTTTATTTCCCTTTCACGCCTTTCATCCACAATGACAATCAAAGCAGAAATCTCATTTTCACCCTTGAATGTCTAATTCATGAGGGAAGAACCCAACAAAACTATTTAAATTTTCGGACTTCAATTCGATTGTCAACTACATCGCTCTCAAATGGGAAAAATCTCAAAATTGTTCATCATTCATCACTTCTGTGATTTCATACAAACTTAACTCATCACATATACTTCATCACATATTATCCACACATTGACACATTATCTTATTCAACTTAACATCCAAGTAGTACAATCGAATACATACTTGGATAACAACACACCAAGCCTAGCTTCCATAAACCATTTCGTTATTCACTTCTTTACCAATAAATTCCATATGCATCATTATCAAATCACAATTTGATATATTTTCACCATCTAATTTACAAGCATCAAATCCTCATTTATTCATTATACATATACAAAACTCTTCAAATATCAATCACCAACATCATATATTCCTCCAAAGTGACAAAACAAGTATCAGGGACCAAACTGCAATTTTTACAAAATTACGAAAACACAGGGCAGGAAAGCTACGTTTTGGTCCCAAAATTCATCTCTCAAATTATACCAAAACCCATCATTATACAACTCATAAACACTTCAATCAACACAAAACATCAAACATACACAACTTATTAATCATGTATTCATCAAAATTATCAACAAGTTATACAAATCATACAACTTCGAGTTCATTCAATCATTCTCTGAATCCCACAAGTCTACTACCATTCATGTAAACTAAACTTATCACACAGAAATCTCAATCTCCATCAACAAAGAATTTTCACATAACCACAATCTATCATATAAATTTGTCAGCTCTTTTTCAATTAATCATTTAAATTCGTCTAACTACTCTACGAGTTCTCCTAACTTATTCCTATTCAAACAAATCCCATTTTGTACATCGAACCTCTTGTCTACTTTAAACAATTTATTCACTATTCGGAATCCACTGCTTCCCAATAACTCCAAATATTTATTATGGATTCAACAATATAACTCTTGTCAATTAAGAAATTTCCCAACTACTTCAAAAGGTTGAAATCTCAAAGTATGTTTCCCTAAAATTTCTGATTTCAAAAGGTGTTCACAAATCCATGGTTAATCTTGTATTTTATATTGTTTTAAAATTTACTGGTTTTCTAGAAGTTGAGTTGCTATTGTCTTGTCATTAGGATACATGTTGGAATTGTTAGAAGAAACTGAATTATTTTAGTGGAACGAATGTTATTGTAAATTTCTCATTGTTGGCGATTGCTAGCTTGGTTGATGATCCCTCTCCCTACGTGGTGGTGCCCTACACCATGACTGGGATGGGTTAGCCGCTCACTGAGTTTCGACTCACCCCACGTTTAACATTTTTCAGATACAGGTGAATGTCAAGTGTCAACTTTTGCTATGAAAGGGAGTTATTCAGAAGCCCACGTCATTGTTCGTGTGGGTATTTATTTCATTGAATAGGACAGTGTTTAAATTCTAGTTTGTCAGCTCCACTAGTACTTAAGGAGGGTATTTAGGGATTTAATTCATACTTTGTATGACTCATTGATGCCATAGTTTCATTTGGCACTGTATCTTTATTTGATATTTTGAGACAGTGTTTGCATTGATAGATGATATTTTAAATTGATAGATTGACGGAAATGTGCAAGTGAATGATGAATTACGTATGCCCAAGTATTGTATAGTATAATTGTATAAAGTGAATTGTTACGTTGTTATTGTGTTTTTGATATGGGTTGACAGTGGGTAGGCTTACGGCGTGGGATGGACCCATGTCCGTGCCGGTCACGTGCTCCCACGGAGGGTGGGCGTGACAACCACCTATCAAGAAACTTTCACCTCAACTCCGAGAAATGGGTTGAAGCCATGAAGGCTGAGATGACAACGTCAACGTCTTCAAGGCTAGGACAGTTGCAAAGGGTTTTCCTTTTCCCCTGTTGCAATGGCCAAGACCATTAGGATCCTGTTTGCCTATGAGATATGGCAATTGGATATCAAAATAGCATTCCTTAGAGGAAGGCTGCCCGAGGATGTGTATGATACAACCCGAGGGGTTTGAATGTCCAGAGGAACCAGTAAAGGTGTGCAAGCTTTGGAAATCCATTTATGGATTGAAGCAAGCATCACGGAGTTGGAATCATCGTTTTGATGAAGTAGTCAAAGAGTTTGGCTTCTTGCAAAACCCTGATGAACCTTGTGTTTACAAGAAGGTTAGTGGGAGCACAGTTGTGTTCTTGGTGCTGTATGTCAATGACATATTGCGCATTGGATCTTTTTCAATGAAGGAAGAGGCTGCCTATATTCTAGGCATTGAGATCTATGGAGATAGATCTTGTAGGCTTCTTGGATTGAGTCAGAGTACAGACTTGGATGAGGTACTGAAGGGGTTCAGTATGCAAGACTCCAAGGGGATTCATGTCGATGAATCAAGGATTGACCCTGAGCAAGAAACAGTGTCCCAAGACACTTGTTGAGCAAGGGCGCATGAGTGGCATCCCTTATGCTTCGGCAATAGGATCCATCATGCAATGTACTCGACCCGATGTGTCGTTTGCCCTGAGCGTGACAAGCTGTTTCCAACGAAACCCTGTTGAGTGTCATTGGACCGCTGTCATAAGCATCCTTGAGTACTTAGGAAGAACTAAGGATGAAATCTTGGATTATGGTGGAATAAATGTGTAAGAGTTACACGGGTGCCCGTTTCCAAAAACCTACCAAGATAAAATCGCAGTATGGATACGTGTTTCTCCTGAACGGAAAGCATCGTGAGTTGGAAAGAGTTTCCAAGCAGAGAGCACGATTGCTGATTCTACAACAAAAGGGTTGGTCGCGTGGAGACGCAGACCGTAAAACTTATGTCTGAGGAGTGATTGGTGGTCACCCTGTGGAGACAGGAAGACACCAAATGGGATTGGATCCCCACTGATGTTCCGACAGTGATATATGTATGCACATATATACACTCAGACATGATCACCTAGAGATGGTGATATCAAGATATGTTAAAGTAGCAGACGAGGATGATGTTGTCGATCCTCTTATGACAATGTTAGAAACATTAATGTCATATAGAGATCCCTAGCACAGGTTTTACATGGGCATCATGTAATGTCAGATGGAGATTAGACACATTAATGGATGTTCCTAAGAGTTAGGAGCAGTTGGATTAATGACAACATTAATGGATGTTCCTAAGAGTTAGGAACAGTTGGATTAATGATTGTACCTAGTGCAAGTGGGAGTCTGTTGGAGATTGTGCCCTAGGGCCAATCATTTTATAGATATGTTGAGAACATATCAATTAATTTATGGAGATAAATTAATGGTTATCATATTATTAGCATGTTTACTATGATAACAATCCGTGATTAATTATGAGATAATTAATCTAAACTGTCCCTGGTCGCTCATTCAAGTGGGAGCTTGAACTGAACTAAGACCAGCATGACCTCGGTGCATGAGATGCACGCACTAGATGCTGGGACGAGAGTCATGGTGCAATTACGTAAGGTGGTTACGAGTTGCTGGACTGACCCGGAGAGTCCTGCATGGGTTTAGTCATCAGCTTGTCTCTCTTGTACACCTGTCACGACGCCTTAGACCTGAGGTCATCATTATTCCGGCGTTGCAGTTGTCAGACTTTGGCTTAGTCTAACGCTGCCCGTAACAGGGTAGTCATAAGGGCTAAGTACGGGTTTGGTTGATTGCCGTGCTGAGGAATGTGGACTGACCAAAATTGGGATTTTGTTCCCCATTAAATTGGGAGATATCTTACTGGCGCCCTCGATGAGTCTGTCCAGGAAATGCATGGCCATGCTAGATATTGGGACTTACTCAAGGAGATCGAGAAAGTAAAGGTTTGGATCATGGATGACTTTCCCGTGCCTGGTCCATGACCAAGATATCGCAGAACAATAGGGTCGGTGCCATGGAGGTACTAAGGTTAAGTCGGTTTTGGTAAAAACCGATAACTCACGTATTTTGGGTAGTCGTGATGGCTTGCTAGAGTCCGCTCACGACTTGTAGGTCATGGGGATGACCTACTGCCAACTTCACGTGGGGCCTGCTGGGTCACACACGAGCAGGAACAGGACACCGTTTAAAAGGGACACGAATTAGGGTTAATTCGTGGGTCACTCCGGTGGCACGATTTAAGACAAAGAGGAAATGTCTGGGACATTATGTCTTGTCTTAATTGATCTACAGTTGTGAAGTATTTAAATTTGTGAGACAAATTTAAATATAATAATTGTTAAATAATTAATTTGGATTAATTATTTACAATTAAAATATTAAGGAAAAATAATTCAGATAAGGTTCCTAAAAGTTAGGAAATTATTGAATTATAAAATTCCCTAATATTGGCATGAGGGTGGCGCCTCTTTTATGATATTTAGGTTAATAAAATTGTTTTATTAATTTAAATAATAATTTGAATTCAAAAGATTTGATGGAGATATCAAAAGATTTGAATTCAAAAGAGGATCTTTGGTGAGTCATGCTTTCTTAAGAGTTAAGGAAGGTTTTTGATTTATAAAATTCCAAAGAAATTTTAGAGGCATATGGCGCATCTTAGGTGGGTCCCATGGGAGATTTGATCTCTCATTTTGATTCTCTAAGATTATGATTTGAATTTAAATTTAATATTATGGTAATATTATAATTTAAAATTCAATTCATGAAAGCCATATTATTATAATTTAGAATTATAATAATGCTCTAAAAATAATTATAAAAACCCTAGGGCTAGGCGCCTAGGTTAAGCCACCATGAGAGAATTCATTTGTGCAATTTTCATCCTCCTAGTTGAGAGAGATAGAAAATTCGCCTCCTTCAAAACCCCTAGCTTCCAAGTGAGGAAAAATTTGGTTCTCAAGAGTTGAGAGGGGAAAATCGAGTTGGCCTAAGAGTTAGGCAATTCGATTTGTGGTTGCCAAATTAGGGTTTGTGAGAGAAGGAAAAACAAGAAGAGTTCTTGTGGGGAATTCTCATGCGCCACCTTTTGGAGTTTGAATCAAGAAGGAGTTCTTGAGTTCAAACACACTGTAGATTGGTCCCTAGTTCTTTTGGAGAAAAGAACTGAAGGCTAGCACCTTGGTGCCCGAAGAAACTGTTCGTGTGGATTACTGGCAGAGGGAGAACGCTGGGAGTGGGCTCCTTGGACACGCCTTGTACAACCAGAGGATTGAAACTCGTGAGGTATACCACTATCTTAAAAGTTTTAAATTCTACTAGCGGATCCGTTCGGGAATTTTAGGACCTAGCGTGTTTTATTTTTAATTTTATTTTTGCTTCTGCTGCGTTAGGCGCCTACAATTCCCAACAGCTTTTACTTCGGGTATCTTTGTTATAGGCGTTCACTTGTCTACTCCTACCACTTGGGTATTGGATACTGCTTGTGGTTCTCACATATGTACTAATGTGCAGGAGTTGAGAAGAGGTAGAAAGCTGAGCAGAGGCGAGGTGGACCTACGTGTGGGCAATGGAGCAAGGGTTGCTGCTGTTGCTGTAGGAACATACGAGCTTGTTTTGCCCACTGGGCTTATTTTGTCTTTGAATAATTGTTATTACGTTCCATGTTTAAGTTCAAACATTATATCACTTTCTTATTTGGATAAGGAAGGTTTTATTTGTGTGAATGGTAATTGATACATCACTATTTGGGCGTACGCCTAAATGGCCCTCGAACCGGGCCTCTTCTCCACCCCACACCTTGCAAGGCGCCCTCGAGCCAATCGGGCACCCTCTGCACAGTTAGGGGCATCCATGATCCGTCCAGGGTCTTGGCGCGCGCTCCCCCAAATAACACGTAGTCACCCACGACTACCTTGCTCCGCAATCCACGCTGCGAGAGATCGTGGGCTACAGACTTGTTCACACCCACGATCTCCAATTTCCTGGCGACCGTCGTCCTAAGTAACATGCAATCACCCACGATTGCTTTGCTCCGCAAATCTCGGTCTCCACCATCTCCGCTGGTGGAGATCGTGTCTGGTCACGTGGTCCGCCCCGCGCGCTGACCACCTCTCTCCTCCCTGCTCTATAAATAGAGCCCATCTCAGCAGTTCAAGGTTAGCTACTCTTTACACTCTAGAATTCTCTTACTCTCCTATCACTCTCTTACTAACTTGACCGTCGGAGTACTCTTCGCAGGGCCCCCCTGTGAAGCTCTTGCAGGTTCTTGTTCAACTTTTGGCTCTTGCAGCCCACAACCGGTGAACTAGGTAAGTGCTAACCATTTTCTAGTTTATCATTGGCGCCGTCTGTGGGGACTTTGCTCCTCACCTGCTGAACTTTGCGGGCTCTCACGCCCGTCCTCTATTGCTTTTTCTTTACAAAAGCTAACTCACCAACGTTTACCTTGTTGAACTAGGTGATCTCCACTTTGCTATGGCCCATAACGACTCCCCACGCGATCCCCTCTTGGACGAACCCTCTGATTCCCAGGAGCACGCCCCTGGCTCCCAGGAGGACCAGGAGCAGGAGGAACATCGGGAAGAGGGAGCACCCTCTCGAGTTGCACCACCAACAACCGATATGGGTGCCACGGGCCAGACTTTCCAGGCCATGGACATCATGTCCATCTTTCGTGGCATGATGAAGGAGCAGACGGAATCTCTTCGTCGCGAATTCCAAAGCCTCTCTGTTCACAGCACGCCTCGGGGGTCGAATCCCGGTCGCCGTAACACAACGGCTGCTTCGGCCCAGGAAAACGCACCAGCTGCTGGTTTCGAGGACGAGCCGGGTACCTTCATTCCCCAGAAGGGACCGTTCGCCGTGTCCATCCAGCGCGATATCGTACCACAGGGCTTCAAGATGCCCGTCAAGATGGTGCCCTACGAGCCAACTACAGACCTTAACCTGCATTTAAAGGCGTTCCACGCGAACATCCAGCTGGCATCTCTCACGGAGGGAATGAAGTGCAAGCTCTTTCCCACTACACTTGGTCCAGAAGGACTCCACTGGTACGCCCGCCTACCAGACTATTCAATCCACAACTTCGATGAACTGGAGGCCGCCTTTCTCAAGCGCTTCGCCACCAGTATAGTTTACAAAAAACCATCAACGGTCATGGCGGACCTCATTTAGGGCTTCAGCGAGAGCCTCAGGGACTTCCTCAAGCGTTTCTCCGAGCGCTGTCACGAAGTGGAGGACCTGGAAGACAGCGTGGCCATCCACGCCTTCAAGTAGGGCCTACGCCCAGGGAACGTTTCCAACGAGTTGGCGCTCGCCAACCCAAAGACCCTGGACGCGCTGCTGAAGCAAGTCCGCGATTTCATTCTCAACGAGGACAACCAGGTCGCCTCCAAGAGCCGCTTCAGTAAACTGAAGGACATGCAGAACGCCCAGACAAGCACCCGGACCCAGACCACCAATGGGAACGGTAGTGGAAAGTGGAAGAGGCACGACCGCCCTTCCAACTCGTCACCAGGAGCCCAGCGCACGCCCTTCACGGGCAAATTCCCGACCTACCACATCCTAACCGTCTCTAGGTCAGAGATTTTGCGCGCTTACGGATCCCTTGAATTCTTTCCGGTGGCTAGACCCCTCCCGGTAAAGACCGGGCGCCCACGAGACACGAGCAAGCACTGGCGATATCATAACGGCTATGGCCACACGACGGACGAATGCATCTCCCTGAAAGATGCAATCGAACAGCTGATCCGCGATGGCCACCTGGCCGAATATAAACAGAAGAAATGACCAGAGTCTGATGGGGACGCCTCCCACCAGAAGAACAGGAAGGTCGCTGAGGGCGGGAGTGGCGGCTCAAAGCATTCTGAGACGCCCGCTCGGAACGTCATAAACACTATCTTTGGGGGGATACACCGGCATAAGACCCCCCATAACCGCAAGAGCATCATGCGGTCCATCATGTGTATGCACTACACGAGCATCAAACGCTCCCACGAAGACATCCATGCGCCTATCACCTTCACCCACGATGAGTTGAAGCCCGTTGAATATGACGAGCCCATGGTCATCACGGCGCGCATAGGTGAGATTGACGTACGGCGCATACTCGTGGATCAGGGGTCCTCCTCGGACATCCTCTACTTCCACGCCTTCGAGCACCTGGGCATCCCTCTGAGCGCCCTCAAGCCTTTCAACAAGCCACTGATCGGCTTTGCCGGGACCAGGACGCCTGCCGAAGGGGTTCTCGAAACCAAGCTCACCCTCAAGGGTGATGGCGACCCGCCCAGGATGGCAGCCACCTATGCCAGTTTCATCGTTGTAGCCGCGCCATCTGCATACAACGCAATCTTTGGGCGCTCCAGCCTCAACGCCTTCAGAGCAGTAATCTCCACTGCTCACCTACTCATGAAATTCCCTACCCGCTGGGGAACTGCGAGTATTCGGGGCGATCAACTTGAGGGTCGCCGCTGCTACGCCACAAGCCTGGCTCGCGTAATGATCGATCCCGGGTACCAGACTCGCCGTCTCATGGAAGGGACGCCAGACTCCCCTCCCCCGGAGCCCGCCGGGGAGGACACAGACATGGGCACGTCAGAGATCACGGACCTCCGCAATGAGGTATCCCACACCAGTGGCTGACGCTCCTTGATTTAACAGCTAACTCCAAGGGGTGGACTAGCCGCCCGGCCTTAAGATTAGTTGTTTTCTATTTTTATGTCTGTTGTTTTAATTTCCCCTTCCTCCAAAATGCTTAAGGCCCCCCCTTTTGTCATTTTAATGTACGCTCCGACCTACACATGGCGAACGCCCTTTTTACATTAATGAAATCATTTATTCAATGAACTCATTTTTCATTACAAGATCTCTTCACTTATACGCATCTTGTCTCACGTCTTAGGTCGAGGGCACACGCCCAAACCTTCGGACACGCTCGTCCAAATTCACTTCCCCGGACACCCGGAGCGATCAGTGAGCATCTCTGCGGATCTACCCGCTCAAGAACAAGCCAGGCTATCTGACTTCTTGCTCGCCAAGTGCGCTTTCGGGGTCGCCGGAGGCAAGTTCCTAGGCTTCATGATTTCCCAGCGTGGGATAGAGGCCAACCCGGACCAGTGTCAGGCCATCATCGACATGGCGTCCCCAAAGACGTTAAAAGAGGTACAACGCCTCAACGGGCGCATAGCGGCGCTCCACCGCTTTCTGACAAGATCGGGCGACCGGTGCTTGCCCTTCTTTAAGACCCTTAAAGGAGGGAAGAACTTCACATGGACGGCCGAATGTGAAGAGGCGTTCCAGCAACTGAAGGCGTACCTGAGCAGGCCGCCTATCCTCACCACTCCCACGCCCGGCATGCCTATCTACGTTTACCTGGCCGCAACCGATGTGGCAGTTAGCTCCGTCGTGATCATCAAGGAAAAAGACGAACAGCGCCCCATCTACTTTTCCAGCAATGTCCTCACGGGCGCCGAGACACGATATCACTTACTCGAAAAGCTGGTATACGCCCTCCTTGTTTCCACGAGAAAGCTGCGAGCCTACTATCAACAGTACGTGATCATCGTCCGCACCGACCGCCCCATGAGGCAAATCATTCACCAGCCCGACATCGTAGGCCGCCTTGTCGATTGGTCGATCGAGCTCTCCGAATTCGGCCTGACATTTGAACCACGACGCGCCATCAAAGGCCAAGCTCTGGCTGACTTCGTCGCTGAGATCACGCCCGCCAATCCTACCCCCATCGTGTGGAACCTCTACATCGATGGGGCCTCGTCCGCCAAGCTCCGTGGCGCTGGTGTGATCGTCGAATCCCCTGATGGTTACAGTATCGAGCAGGCCATCGACATACGCTTCCCGGCCACCAACAATCAGGCCGAGTACGAAGCACTCATCGCTGCCCTCGAGCTCACCGTGGGCATGGGCGCCCAGGACGTCCACGTCTATAGTGACTCCCAGCTGGTGGTCGGTCACATGAAAGGAGACTTCGAGGCCAAGGAGCCCACTATCCTCAAGTACGTGGAAAAGGCCAAGTACATCCTTCGCCATCACATCCGGGCCACCCAGTTCTCACACATCCTGCGTTCTAAGAACACCAGAGCGGATGCCTTAGCCAAACTGGCCTCTAAGCCAGACGCCCGGGGACACTCCTCCATCATTCGCACCACTTTAGAACGGCCATCAATCGAGGGCCCCATGGTCCTAGCTATCTCAACAACGACTGATTGGTGAACGCCCATCATGTCCTACATCCGGGATGGCACCCTCCCGGCAGACAGAAACGAAGCCCGAAAGGTGGTATGCCGGGCTGCTCACTACTTCCTCTGGGGAACGACCTTTACCGACGAGGTCACTCCATGCCCTGCCTCAGATGCGTGGGACCAAATGACGCGCACCTCATCCTCGAGGAGCTCCACGAAGGACTCTGCGATTCACACCAGTCGTCGCCCACACTAAAACGCAAAGTACTCATTTCGGGGTACTACTGGCCCACGATCATACGGGACGCCACAGCACTGGTGAAAACCTGCCACAAGTGCCAAGAGCACGCTAATCGCATCCACATTCCGGGTGAGGACATGCGCCCAATGGAATCCCCTTGGCTCTTTGACGTTTGGGGGATCGACATCCTCGGGCCATTCCCGACCGCCACAGGCCAGCGCCGGTTCCTTATCATCGCGATCGACCTTTTCACAAAATGGATCGAGGCTGAACCGGTAAAATCAATCAGCTCTGCCCAGATGAAAACTTTCATCTTGCAGAACATACTGTCACGTTTTGGCGTCCCGCAGCGAATCATCAGCGACAAAGGCCGCCAATTCATCAGTGAATCCTTCCGCGATTTCTGCGCCCAGTACGACATCTCCCTCGGCAACACTTCATTCGAGCACCCCTCGACCAACGGGCAAACCGAGCTTGCCAACCGCATCATCTTGAACGGGTTGAAACGCAGACTCGACAACGCCAAAGGCCGCTGGGCGGACGAGCTCCCAACCGTCCTCTGGTCTTACCGTATCACGCCTCAAGAGTCCACAGGCGAGGCACCTTACACCCTTACCTACGGGTCGCCCGCCATGATCCCAGCCGAGACCTCCTTTCTCTCCGACAGAGTCCTGTACTACAATGAGGAGGCAAACCGAGGCTGTCGAGCAATCGCTTTAGACGAACTTGAGGAGGTGCGCGAAATCGTCAGCATCCGCCAGGCCGCCTACAAAGAGCGCATGGCAAAGTACTTCAACAAAAGGGTCAAACATTGATCCTTTGACGTTGGTGACCTCGTTCTTCGCGACGTGGCCAACGATAGCTTGAACCGCTCGCACGACAAGCTACATCCCAACTGGGAGGGTCCATATCGTGTCATCAGAGTTATCCCTGGTGGCGCGTACATGCTTTCTACTTTGGACGGCCGCCGCCTACCAAACCCATGGAATGTCGCGAGCCTCAGAAAGTATCTCGACCGCACAGTCAACAACATAACGCTTTGATTCAATTATGTATTCTTGCATTTATGTCATCTCTTGTACACTTTTACTTAGGCACAGCCTAATCCACAACGACTTACTACACGTAACATGCGCTCCAATGAAGAGCTCGAAGGCCGGAGGGACGCCTCCATACGCTTTCTTTCTGGCGCTCCGCGCGCCCATGAGCCCAAAAGTTGCTCATACGCCATGCTGGTCCATTACCTCTTGGCTGGCTAGCCCAACAGTCCGATCGCCAACTCAGTTGGGCGGACACACACCCACATACATACACTTGCGCAAATATCAAACACAACAGATAAAACATAACAACAGTTATAATTATCGCAACTATTATAATTGGCCTTACGGACCCCATTAATCTCGGCCACATGGCCATCAAATCCATAAAAAAGGGCACGTACGCCCCATACAAATTCAACAAAAAAAAAAAAGCGGGCACACACGCCCAACCCAAATTCAGAATGGGGAACACTCCCCAAGAGTTACAAATCAAAGGATGCCCTAGTCATCCAGAATTACCGGGCCACCTGCTCCCGGGACGTGCTCGCCACTGCCCTCCGCACCTCCACTGTCCGGGACTATCATTGTCTGCTCGGCGTCTGCCTCATTTCCCGCAGTACTCTGGACGTCCGCCGGCGGCACATAACCATCATCCCCCGGTCTGAGCGGTGACCGCCCCTCCGCCACCTCCAGCTCATGGATGGTCCAATCTTCCGGCAGGTCGGGCATTGGCTCGCCAGGCTCGTCGTCACCCGCGCGCATCAGGATCTCTTCCCCGCCTCGGCCATCGGGCAACACCTCAAAGGTGTAATCGATGCCCGCCTCATTGAGCCTCGGGTTCAAGAAGTTCAGCTGCTTGCGGCAGTTCTCAAACCCCCGCGACGTGGCTTGGACATAGAACCAATACCACTGCCGGCGCTCATCGCGGCGTGCGCGTTCAATTCTCTGGGCCTCCCCCGCCTGGTATGCCTCCAGCTCTGCCTTTGCGGCCGTAGCCTCCCCCCGCTGCACCCCGGCCTCCCGGACCGCCTCCGCGACCTCTTGGTCCGCCTTCTTTCTCCTTTCCCTCTCCCTCTTCTTCTCTTCCTCCAGCTTCTTCACCTGGGCCCGCCCGGCCCGGGCTTCTTCCAGCGCCTTATCCCTGGCAGCTTCCAGTGCTTTCAGCTGCTCAGCCCCGCCAGCCGTTCTGGCCTCCTCTCTCAGGCGGGCTACCTCCTTGGCCAGATTATGCGACAATGTCTGCGCCGTGTGACAAGCCACGGACGCTATCATACTGTGTGCTGCCGCATAGTTTGCTGGCGGGCGCTTGTAGACATCAGCCACCAGGGCGTCATGCCACTCGTATGTGCCGTTGGAGTAGAGGGACTGGATGGAAGCTATCCCGGAGAACCGCCCCTTGCTGGGTTGCGACGGCAAGTAGGGGAACTCGGCCTCCCCGTTCTCATTCACCCTCCGGGCGGCCGGCATATCCATGCGCGGGTTGCTCGGACCATCGCCATCCGGATGGCTCACCTTGATGAACCTATCCAGCTCTTCGTCATCCCAGTGGATAAACACCTCGAGATCTACCGGACCGGCGACACGCGCCCTTTTTGCTGGCGGCTCCTCCCTCTCGGCCACCAAAGCCGGGCCCTTCCCCTTCCCGTCTGGCCTCCTCCCCCGCTCAGACGGACCACCCGCCTGCCTCATTTCGCCAATGGCCAACAGCGGTGGCCCGGCTCTCCTTCTCGACGGGCTCGCCGACGCCTGTCCCACACCCCCGGAAGCTGTTGGAGCGCGGGACAAAGGCCCTGAAGCTCTTGGCCTCCCACCCGGCGCAACTGGTGGCGCCCACATCCCGGCCGAGGCCCTGCCCTGAGCACGTCCCTGCTCTCCAACCCTCTTCGCCCGGCCTGCCGCGGCCGAGTTCCCGGCGCCCTGGATCTCCGATCTCCTATGCGCCTCAGTCATCGCTGCAAAACAAGTAACAAATTAGTTAGGCGCAGCCCGAACGACCACATCATACTTAACAAAAGAAAGCAAATATCAATTAACATATTACATGTTTGCTCATAATGTCGGTAAAACGAACTTAGCAGCCTATCTGTCCGCCGCTCCGCCTCGCTCAGATGCCCCCTCTTAATAGGGCTCACCCCTGTAATGGCGTCCGACCACGCCACAGGAAACAACGGGCGATCATCTTCCTCCCTCACCCACCACGGGCGCTCCATATCATTCTGTACAACGGGGAGATACCTGTCTTTCCTGTTCTTCCAGTTACTAATGCTTGCTGGAAACCCACTCAGGCTCCCCCCTTTACTCTGAATGTTCACCCGCCCGTTGTCCCCAGGCTTTACAGCGAACCAATACAAAAATAGTCTTACAGTGACCAAGCAGCGTACTGCAAAAACTTTAAGCTCCTCCAGCCATTGGCCATCAATTGCGCTGGACAATAGTTGAGGTGATTCAGCACTTCCACCTCAAAATCTGTTAGCGGCAGTTCAGAGTCGCAGTTCAGCTTGCCTCTCCTGTACACCTGTCACAACGCCTTAGACCTGAGGTCATCATTATTCCGGCGTTGCAGTTGTCAAACTTTGGCTTAGTCTAACGTTGCCCGTAACAGGGTAGCCATAAAGGCTAAGTACGGGTTTGGTTGATTGCCGTGCTGAGGAATGTGGATTGGCCAAGATGGGATTTTTTCCCTCATTAAATGAGAGATATCTAACTGGCGCCCTCGATGAGTCTGTCCAAGGAAATGTGTGGCCACGCTGGGATATGGGACTTACTCAGGAAATCGAGAAAGTTGAGGTTTGGATTATGGATGACTTTCCTGTGCCTAATCCATGACCAAGATATCGTGTGACAATAGGGTCTATGACAAGGTGGTACTAAGGTTAAGTCGGTTTTGGTAAAAACGATAACTCACGTGTTTTGGGTAGTCGTGATGGCTTGCTAGAGTCCGCTCACGACTTGTAGGTCATGGAGATGACTTGCTGCCAACTTCACGTGGGGCCTGCTGGGTCACACACGAGCAGGATCAGGACACCGTTTAAAAGGGACACGAATTAGGGTAAATTCGTGGGTCACTCAGGTGGCACGATTTAAGACACAGCGAAATGTCTGGGACATTAAGTCTTGTCTTCATTGATCTACAGTTGTGAAGTATTTAAATTTGTGGGACAAATTTAAATATAATAATTGTTAAATGATTAATGGGGATTAATTATTTACAATCAAAATATTAGGGAAAAATAAATCAGATAAGATTCCTAAAAGTTAGGAAATTATTGATTTATAAAATTTCCCAATATTGTTTGAAAGGGTGGCGCCTCATTGGAGTATTTTAGATTAATAAAATTGTTTTATTGATTTAAATAATTAATTTGAATTCAAAAGATTTGATGGAGATATCAAAAGATTTGAATTCAAATAGATTTGGTGAGATCTCAAATCAGGATCTTTGGAGAATCATGACTTCCTAAGAGTTAGGAAGGTTTTTGATTTATAAAATTGCAAAGAATTATTTAGAGAGCATGGCGCATGAACATGAGGATCCTGGAAGATTTGATTTTCCAATTTGATTCTCAAAAGATTGTGATTTGAATTTAAATTAAATATTATGGTAATATTATAATTTGAAATTCAATTCATGAAGTCATATTATTATAATTTGGAATTATACTAATGCTCTAAATATAATTATAAAGAGCCTAGGGCTAGGCGCCTAGGGCTAAGCAAGTGAGAATTCATTTGTGCAATTTTCATCCTCCTTGTAGAGAGAGAGAAAATCGCCACCTCCAAGAACCCTAGCTCATTCAGTGAGAATTTTTGGCTCCCAAGAGTTGAGAGAGGAAAAATCGACTTTTCCTAAGGAGTTAGGTAATTCGATTTGAAGTCACCAAAAATTAGGGTTTGTGAAAGTGGAGAAAACAAGAAGGAGTTCTTGTAGGGAATTCTCAATTTGCGCCACCTTGTTCTTGATTCAAGAAGGAGTTCTTGAAGTCAAATACTGTAGATTGGTCCCTGGTTCTTTTGGAGAAAAGAACGGAACGCTAGCACCTTGGTGCCCGACAAATTGTTCGTGTGGATTACCGGCAGAGGGAGGACGCTGCGAGTGGACTCCTAGGACATGCCTTGTACAACCAACCGATTGAAACTCGTGAGGTATACCACTATCTTAAAAGTTTTAAATTCTGCTAGCGGATCCGTTCGGGAATTTTAGGACTTGGCACGTTTTATTTTAAGTTTTATATTTGCTTCCACTGCGTTAGGCGCCTAGAATTCCCAACAGTGGTATCAGAGCCACGCTAGTTCTAGGATTTAAAACTCTTTATGTGTACATATGATGTATGGTATGTGTGTTTACCGATTTCAATCACCGTTTTTGGTTTTACAAAAATCCACCGAACGTTTTTCTTAAAAATTCAATCTACAGAAAAAGGTGCAAATTATATGTATATGATACATATGGAATCGATAGGATCAATTGGAAAAATTTTCTTGAAGTTTTAGGCCAAAATCGAAAAATCCTGTATAATTATAATTAAAAGTGTTTTAATTATAATATTATAGAGGTGGCTGAAAATTTGTTAAAATCATGAATTTTAGAATTTTTGGGGGGCAATAATTTTAAATTCTTGAATGGAGATTCATGGTATTTATAATTATTGATAAGAGGCCTGAATTCAAGAAAAGGCATGTTAAAATTGCACAGACCCTAAATTGAACACAATCTTAAAAGGAGTTTTAATATATGTGTTATATACCGTGTTTGACATAATTGTATGAATTGTTCATATTTGAATTGTGTGGTGTTGGATATGGCTCTAGGAGGTTTATTTCGGTAAATACGGCCTGCGTGTCGTCTCCCTCTACTCTGGTGTAAAATTTACTTTCAGTTTGTACCTCAATGTAACTGAGGTTTATTCACGTGTAATTTTATTTTTCCTTTTTAGAAAAGTTCTCTCATTGGCTTGGGAGAATTCTAGGGTAGATGGGTCATATCTAAACACGGTGTATGGTTTTACATTTAGTTTGTATGTGATGCGCTAGATGTATGTTTAGGGTACGAAATTTTAACATGCTACTTTGTATATCGCGCTACAACCACGTATACGATACGAGCGTGGGATTTTGCATAGGATGCAAAATCCGGGCACATGTTTATATGTATGAGATACATGGGGTAATAAACATGTGGCATGACTCGTTTAATTTTAAAAGGAGTTTTAAAATTAAACTTTAAAACGGAACATTTTAATAATTAAAAATCAAACCCTTTTAGAAAATCTTAAGTTTTTAATGCTGTCGCTAAAACACCCTGTCAAAATCTTGTTCATCGTGGAGCGGTGATCGCCCTCAGCGACACGTATCTACCTTGACCTTGAGGAGACACGGGTGAATGGGATTTTCAATACGACGCCTATTGAAATCCTAGTTCTTTAAATGCGGTGATCGCCCTCAGCGACACGTGAACTGGGCCTTGATGATATGGGGTTGGGCCTCGGCCTCGTTGTTTTGAACCTAGCCATTCACATGTTTTACCGTGTGACTTAATGGGGTTATCAAAACGGTTTTGGACCTCAAGGCATTAGATGGGATAAACATGCCATAATAAGTATCATATGATGATACAGTCCCATAAAGATCTAAGAGTCACATAGAGATGTGATTGGTAAGGAGTTACCTACCTAAATAACCAAAGAGTGCATGATCGCCCTCAGCGACGGTAAACTTTGGTGAAATATGGGTCTTAGCACTAATAATAAATTTCACTGGGTTTTATAAAATTGTGGATATATTTTACCTGCTAATTAAACTTTTCATATCTTAGTAGTAGAATCAATGGCAACAAACAATAGTTCATCACTATCATTGCGATCTGTCCTTGAGAAGGACAAGTTGTCTAGGACAAAATTCCTTAACTGGTATCATAATCTGAGAATTGTTCTCACCCAACGAAGGAAGCTGCTGACTTCCTCGACTGGTTTTGTAATTAGAGAATTATTCTCACCCAACAAAGGAAATTTTATGTCCTAGAGATCCCTCCCCTGAAGAGCATGCCAAGGACGCTCCAAGAGCTCAAAGAACTGCTTGGAGAAGCACTTCAATGACTCTGTGGACGTTACTTGCCTTGATGCTAGCCACAATAGTTCAAGGAGTTGAACAAGGGAATATTGTCGGTTGTTGAGATGGTCACACATCTCAAGGAAACGTTCTAGAATCAGGGGAAAGGGAAGGGCAAATGAAAGAGGAAAGGAGACGCCGAGTTTGGTGGGACCAAGCCAGCGGCTGAGCCTAACCCACTACCTGCCAAGAAGGCAAGGCTTTCAAAGGATGCAATTTGCCTTTTGAGAAATTGCAAATTGTATTTGGAAGATCAAATAAATAAAAGGAGAGATGAGATCTCTACTTCTGGTATCTTCGTTATAGACGTTCACTTGTCTACTATAACCGCTTGGGTATTAGATACAACATGTGGTTTTCACATTTGATGTGAAGGGTCTTAGAGACAGTAGAAAGCTGGACAGAAGCGAGATGGACCTACAAGTGGGCAATAGAGCAAGGGTTGCTGCTGTTGCTGTGGGAACATGCGAGCTTGTTTTGCCCTCTGGGCTTATCTTATTGTTGTCATGTACCTTCTTTAAGGTTCAAACAATGCTTCTCTTTCTTATTTGGTAAGGAAGGTTTTGCATGTGTTAACTGAAAAGAATGGTGTTCAATTCATAAAGATGATGTTCATTTGCTTATGTGATTTGCAAGATAAACATTGCATCTTGAAATTTGAACGTTGACACGATAACAATATCTATAACATTGATACGAAAAGGATTAAGATTAAGTGAATCTAATCCTATATATACCTTTGGCATTGTCGTTTAGGCCATATAAACGAGAAACGCCTAGAGGAGCTCCATAGAGATGGACTTCTAAGCTCGTTTGATTTTGAATCATATGATGCTTGCGAATCTTGTTTACTTGGAAAAATGACAAAGGTGCCTTTCGCTGGCCAAAGTGAGAGGGCATCTGACTTGTTGGGGATCATACATAGTGATGTATGTGGACCCATGAGTACCCAAGATGAAGGTGGTTACTCTTACTAACTGCTTCAACAGGTTTGACTACGGCTACCTATTAAAGCATAAGTCAGAGTCTTTTGAAATAGAGATTTCAAAGTGAAGTAGAGAACTAACTTGACAAGAAAATCAAAGTCCTTCGATCCGATCGAGAAGACGAGTATTTGAGTCAAGAATTTGTTGATCATCTTAGAAGTTGTGAGATGGTCTCACGACTTACCCCTTCTGAAACCCCATGGGGATGGTGTTTCCGACAGGAGGAATTGAACCCTATTGGATATGGTTCGATCTACGATGAGTCAAACTGATCTTCCGCGATCCTTTTGAGGATATGCTTTAGAAGCTGCCGCGTTCACACTTAACCGTGTTCCGTCTAAGGCAGTTGAGAAGACACCATATGACATATGGAATGGGAGGAGTCCCATAGTGTCTTATCTCAAAATTTGGGGATGTGAAGTTTACGTTAAGCAAACGATAAACTATCTCCCAAAAGGTGCTTGTAGGGTACCCCAAGGAAACGAGGGGATACTGTGTTTACTGCCCATCTGACAACAAAGTGTTTTGTAGTTAGAAGTGGACTCTTCTTAGAGAAGGATCTAGTTTCCAAAAGAAACAATGGGAGTAAGGTAGATCTTGAAGGAGTTCAAGATCCACAAAGCACTTCAGAGGCACAGACGGAAACTAGAGAAGAACCACAAGGTGTTGTGGAAGCTCCTCTAATAACACGAGGACAACGAAGTTCTGATAGAACACGTTCTCAATTTCAAAGATGTGGATCTTTGGTCATTGAGAGCAGGGATGTGTTACTCATGGAGCGTGGTGAGCCTACCACCTATCAAGAAGCTATCATGGATCTCAACTCTGAGAAATGGGTTAAAACCATGAAGGCTAAGATATAGTCCATGTATGACAACGAGGTATGGACCTTGGGCGCTTCACCCGAAGGGGTAAAACCCGAAGGGTGCAAGTGGGTTTTCAAGGAGAAAACAGACATGAATGGCAATGTCAACGTCTTCAAGGCGAGGCTAATTGCAAAAGGGCTTACTCAACGTCATGGGATGACAAAACGTTTTCCCCAGTTGCAATAGCCGATTCCATTAGGATCCTGCTTGCCATAGTCGCATATTATGAATATGAGATATGGCAAATGGATGTCAAAACAACATGGAAGGCTGCCCGAGGATGTGTACGACACAACCTGAGGGGTTGGTATGTCCAGAGGAACCAGTAAAGGTGTGCAAGCTTTGGAAATCCATTTGTGGATTGAAGCGAGCATCACGGAGTTGGAATCATCGTTTTGATGAGGTAGTCAAAAGAGTTTATCTTCTCACAAAACCCTGATGAACCTTGTGTTTACAAGAAGGTTAGTGGGAGCACAATTGTGTTCTTGGTGCTATATGTCAATGACATATTGCTCATTGGAAATAATGTTCCAACCTTAGAGATTGTAAATCTTGGTTGGGAAAATCGTTTTCAATGAAGGACTTAGGAGAAGCTGCCTATATCCTAGGCATTAAGATCTATAGAGATAGATCTTGTAGGCTTCTTGGATTGAGTCAGAGTACATGCTTGGATGAGGTACTGAAGGGGTTCAGTATGCAAGACTCCAAGAGGGATTCATGCCGATGAATCAAGGATTGACCCTGAGCAAGAATCAGTGTCCCAAGACACTTGATGAGCGAGGGCGCATGAGTGGCATCCCTTATGCTTCGGCAATAGGATCCATCATGCTGTGTACTCGACCCGATGTGTCGTTTGCCCTGAGCGTGACAAGCCAGTACCAACGAGACCCTGGTGAGTATCATTGGACCACTGTCATAAGCATCCTTGAGTACTTAAGAAGAACTAAGGATGAATTCTTGGTTTATGGTGGAATTGATGTGTAAGTGGTTACATAGGTGCCCGCTTTCCAAAACCTGCCAAGATAAATCGCAGTATGGATACGTGTTTCTCCTGAACAGATGACATCGAGAGTTGGAAAGGTTCCAAGCGGAGCACGATTCCTGATTCTACAACAAAGGGTTGGTCGCGTGGAGACGCAGATTGTAAAACTAGTGTCTGAGGTGTGATTGGTGATCACCCTGTTGAGATAGGAAGACACCAAACGGGAAAGGGTTCCCCACTGATGTTCCGACAGTGATATCTATATATATATACACTCAGACATGATCACCTAGAGATGGTGATATCGAGATATGTAAAATAGCAGACGAGGATGATGTTGCCAGTCCTCTTACGAGATCCCTAGCACAGGTCTTACATGAGCATCATGTAATGTCAAATGGAGATTAGACACATTAATGGATGTTCCTAGTGTAAGAACAGTTTGATTAATGATTGTACCTAGTGCAAGTGGGAGTCTGTTGGAGATTGTGCCCTAGGGCCAATCATTTTATAAATATGTTTTGAACATATTGATTAATTTATGGAGATAAATTAATGGTTATCATATTATTAGCATGTTTACTATGATAACAGTCCGTGATTAATTATGAGATAATTAATCTAAATCTGTCCCTGGTCGATTGTTTTCGTGGGAACGAAAATGAACTAAGACCAGGATGACCTCGGTGCATAGAGATGCATGCACTAGATGCTGGAACGAGAGTCATGGTGCAATTACGTAAGGGGTTACGAGTTGCTGGACTGACCCAGAGAGTCCTGCATGGGTTTAGTCATCAGCTTGCCTCTCCTGTACACCTGTCACGACGCCTTAGACCTGAGGTCATCATTATTCCGGCGTTGCAGTTGTCAAACTTTGGCTTAGTCTAACGTTGCCCGTAACAGGGTAGCCATAAGGGCTAAGTACGGGTTTGGTTGATTGCCCTGCTGAGGAATGTGGATTGGCCAAGATAGGATTTTGTCCCTCATTAAATGAGAGATATCTAACTGGCGTCCTCGATGAGTCTGTCCAAGGAAATGCGTGGCCACGCTGGGATATGGGACTTACTCAGGAAATCGAGAAAGTTGAGGTTTGGATTAGGGATGACTTTCCTGTGTCTAATCCATGACCAAGATATCGTGTGACAATAGTGTCTATGACAAGGTGGTACTAAAGTTAAGTCAGTTTTGGTAAAAACGATAACTCACGTGTTTTGGGTAGTCGTGATGGCTTGCTAGAGTCCGCTCACGACTTGTAGGTCATGGAGATGACTTGCTGCCAACTTCACGCGGGGCCTGCTGGGTCACACACAAGCAGAATCAGGACACCGTTTAAAAGGGACACAAATTAGGGTTAATTCGTGGGTCACTCAGGTGGCACGATTTAAGACACAGCGAAATGTCTGGGACATTAAGTCTTGTCTTAATTGATCTACAGTTGTGAAGTATTTAAATTTGTGGGACAAATTTAAATATAATAATTGTTAAATGGTTAAAGGGGATTAATTATTTAAAATCAAATTATCAGGGAAAAATAAATCAGATAAGATTCCTAAAAGTTAGGAAATTATTGATTTATAAAATTTCTCAATATTGTTTGAGAGGGTGGCGCCTCATTGGAGTATTTTAGATTAATAAAATTATTTTATTGATTTAAATAATTAGTTTGAATTCAAAAGATTTGATGGAGATATCAAATAGATTTGGTGAGATCTCAAATCAGGATCTTTGGAGAATGATGACTTCCTAAGAGTTAGGAAGGTTTTTGATTTATAAAATTCCAAAGTATTATTTAGAGAGCATGGCGCATGAACATGAGGATCCTGGAAGATTTGATTTTCCAATTTGATTCTCAAAAGATTGGATTTGAAATTAAATTAAATATTATGGTAATATTATAATTTGAAATTCAATTCATGAAGTCATATTATTATAATTTGGAATTATAATAATGCTCTAAATATAATTATAAAGAGCCTAGGGCTAGGCGCCTTGGGCTAAGCAAGTGAGAATTCATTTGTGCAATTTTCATCCTCCTTGTAGAGAGAGAGAAAATCGCCACCTCCAAGAACCCTAGCTCAATCAGTGAGAATTTTTGGCTCCCAAGAGTTGAGAGAGGAAAAATCGACTTTGCCTAAGGAGTTAGGTAATTCGATTTGCAGTCACAAAAAATTAGGGTTTGTGAAAGTGGAGAAAACAAGGAGTTCTTGTAGGGAATTCTCAATTTGCGCCACCTTGTTCTTGATTCAAGAAGGAGTTCTTGAAGACAAATTCTGTAGATTGGTCCCTGGTTCTTTTGGAGAAAAGAACGGAAGGCTAGCACCTTGGTGCCCGACAAACTGTTCGTGTGGATTACCGGCAGAGGGAGGACGCTGCGAGTGGACTCCTAGGACATGCCTTGTACAACCAACCGATTGAAACTCGTGAGGTATACCACTATCTTGAAAGTTTTAAATTCTGCTAGCGGATCCGTTCGGGAATTTTAGGACTTGGCGCGTTTTATTTTAAGTTTTATATTTGCTTCCGCTGCGTTAGGCGCCTAGAATTCCCAACACAATCAAGCATTTATAATCTATTGCTATCATAGACCACGAGAAGAAAAGAACCTTTGTACTCAGGAAGAATGGGATGGCAGATGCAGGTAAGTGATGTAGCATAATATTACTAATGGCACGATTAATGGTCGTTACAAAATTCAGGGACAAATCCATCGTTAAGCATTTCACCACACTAACATTAAAAAAAAAAAAGACATACATATTTATCACTGCAACATTAATATTCATCTACGACTAATAAATATTAATTACTTAACGACCTTGACAATACTGAACAACAAGTTCATCACGCATGCGGTCTCGCATATCTTGCATACTACCTGGTGGCCACCCAAAGTCTTCAGGGATCGGTTCGTCAACATCATTCGATTCAAACAGTTGGCCCGCTAGAGCTGCTGCACAATCAATGTCTTCAGAGTTTTCAATTCTGATGAAATTGTGAAGGCCCATAGTGGCCATCACAATTTGGACTTGTGTATCGAACGAAAACATTGGCATTGTTTTCCGAACTTTCCACTTATTTTTCCATGCTCCAAATGCACGCTCAATGGTGCATCGTATCCTTGAATAGTTGTAGTTGAATATCTCATTTGGACTGTTAAACTGCATTTGTCTGTGGAAGTCTGGTATGTGATATGTACTTCCCCTATAGGGCCCGAGGAAGCCTGTAGTAGTTTGATAACCAGAATCGACAAGATAATATTTACCCAGAGGGGGTTCCGAGAACCGTAAGTGTGGGGTGGCCCTGGCTGTGTGCAAAATTCGGGCATCATGCATACTGCCCTCCCAACCGGCTACTACGTACGTAAATAACATATCCCAGTTGCAGATGGCAAGCACATTTTGGGTGGCCGTCCCTTTTCGGCCAATAAACTAAATTTTTTGGCTAGCCTCAACAACACATGGCATGTGCGTACCATCGATTGCACCGATTGCATGCTCAAATGGTGTACACTGGACTTTTTCATGAATATGACTTTGGCCGCCGGGGACAATATAATCGTTTACCATGCGAACCATTGCGTCCAAGACCGTGTAGAAGTGCCGGTGAATCGTTTCCCCCGAGTGTTGGAAACGCTCCTGCAATCTTCTATTTGACTCCCCTGAAGACAGGAAATATAAGAACATTCCAACCGATTCATCAACTTGGACTTGCTCAGTATCTTGCAGACCATAGTCGGTTTCCAATCTATAACATAACGCATCGAACACGTTGTGCGTCATCCTGTGAATGAGTGAAGACGAAGAAAATGATTGAATAATAAAATAAAAAATAACTTAATAACTGAATAATTAAAAAATAACTTAATAACTGAACAAAATATATTTAACAGATATAGATATATTTATTAAAATGACGTATAATTGAATAATTAAAATAAAAAATAACTTAATAACTAAAAGAAATCATTTTTAAAGTATGTGATGGATTTATAATAAAAACTAAAATACGTAATTGTATATTTTAATATTTATTTATGAAAAGTATTATTATTATTATTATTGTTATTATTTCATAGGCTTCTCTAATTTAGTTCTAGAAATACAAAAAACTAAAACAAATTTTTGTCTCATTTTTATCCATTAATACTAGACTAGATATTTTTAAAACTAAAATAAATATCTCTTATAAAAAAATTCAAAAATGAATTACTTTTTTAAGCAAGACAAGCCTTTTTTTTTTATGCTGTTGAACTATGAGTTTATACGAAAATGCCTCGGTTCAATTACACATTAGAAGGATACATATATAGAGGCCATGTTTGACGAGAATATAAAACAGAGTAACAGGAAAAGGATTATGCAAACTGTCATGACAACAAAGCAAAAACGCAAGGCATCATAGAGTCACCAATTGTTTCTTAACCTGCTTTTTATATTGAATTTCACAAGCAGTGCACAATCTTTAATTTAACAGAATATCAACAAACCAAATGCTTGACTTCAGCATTAATTATTACACAAAAAAACTCCTTACAAAAAGTTTTACAAGTTAACTATAATGTATACAAAAGGAAATCCTTACAATTTTTTAAAGAAATCTGATCAAAGGTGAGATAGATTGATTGTATAACCTGAAGCTCTCGTAGAATCTGACCTCGTTCCCTGTGCGGAGCTCCTCCATCCAATCCTAACCGGTTAATTTTGAAGTTCGGCATGGAGTCTTTTGGCATAAAACCCCTGCTGCGCTGGTTGCACCAGTTGCACAATTGGCGAACATGACTGCTCCATTCTTTAGCATTTGCACATATCTTGGGTCAACTGTGGGAGCATTGGCCAGATCTGACCACCAAGACATGGTTGTGGGAGAAATTAGGAGGTTGTAAATAATAAATTTGTTAAGAACTTCACACTCCAATTTTGTAGTGTTCAACATATGTGCTATGTACTATATATAATGAGCAGAAGTTTGATCTGAACTTATTTTGGTTTTAATGATGAAAGGGTATGAAAATATGATGGAAGATAGTACAAATTGATGATGCATATGTATGGGTATGAAAATATAGTTCATGCTAGAAGAGAGTACAAAGTGATAGCATGCATAGGTATGACAAGGTTAGGGTATACAAAAATATATTTTATTGCATGGGGAATCATATTTCACATCAAGACATCTCTCTCATATTTTCAAAGATGTGGAATCATATTTCACATCATATTTCTCACTCTGTCAGCCCTAGCATTATAAAAGGCATAAAATCATACATACAGAAGATACAATAACTAAAATTAGGGTAAATTCCACTTTACTACCCTGTTCTATGGACCAATTCCATTTTGTTACCCTGTTCTTTCAAAAGTGACACTTTGGTACCCTGGTTTTTCAAAAATATCATTTTGGTACCCTGTTCTTTCAAAAGTGACATTTTGGTACCCTGTTCTTTGGACCAAGTGACACTGTGGTACCCTGTTCTTTCACTATTTGTTACCCTATTCTATCTTTTTTAGGGTACCAAAGTGTCACTTGGTCTAAAGAACAGAGTACCAAAATGTCACTTCTGAAAGAACAGGGTACCAAAATGACATTTTTGAAAGAACAGGGTACCAAAGTGTCACTTTTGAAAGAACAGTGTACCAAAGTGGAATTGATCTATAAAACAGGGTACCAAAGTGGAATTTACCCCTAAAATTAATATGACTAGTAAATAAAAAAAAACTTGCTCTTTTGAAATTATAATGATAACATCAAGAGAATGATGCAACACACCGCTTATAAAACTTACTGAAAAGTGAAAAGTGAATATTTACATCTCAAAACATTGCTAGTTTGCTACAACACACCGCTTATGTTCGAAGTGTGGTTAATGGGTTTATCATACATTGACTTTATTAATTAAAAATGAACTGAAGCACCAAAATGCACCAGAAATCTATCATATAATCCACTACAATATACAAAACTTGAATTCTGCTCCAAAATATTGCTAGTTTGCTACAATATAGACACTAGGCAGACTGACAAAGCTTTATGATTTTTAACACATGCAAATAAAATTAGATGTATAATATGGATGGAAATCCATAAAAACAATTTTCATTCTCATCTTGATAGGTCCATATGAAAAAAGCAACTAAAGTAATTATCAATGCAAGTCAAAACTGACATTAAAGAATGTGTTATGCATATAAGTTCCATAGGAATGCTTGACTTACCTGTTCAAACTTGAAAGTTGGTGTGATATAGTACTCCGTATCACCAAATTCACCCAAAGGGATATCTATAGGACCTCTAGAGTAAGTGAGGAAAAAGGTAGGTGGTCCTTTGGAGAGAGTTGGCCCCTCAAAAGCCAGTATTCTCTTCGTCCTTTTTTTTTTCTGCATTTTCCAGAGTCTTAGGTCCCTATATCCTCTGTAATTCCGTTCTAAAAGCCCAAGTAATGGTTGAACTAACTTGTTTATACTGATATCAGTAATACAAGCACAAGTTCTATAAGATCAAAGAGAAAGAAAGAAATCATGTATAAAATCAAGGTGACAAGAATTTTGTAATCACTATAACAGAAAATTCAGGCACGTTTTAACTTCATGAGACCAGAAATTTTTCGTTTTAACTTCACTAAGATTTGTACTTACATATGCCTCTCATTAAGGAAATCCACCTTGCATATCCTTTGCAGCTGCACTCTTTCTGTTTCTTTTGATTTGGTTTCCTGCACACAACAAAATCATACATATATTAATGGTCAGGTTAATAATGAAGAAGGACACTACAACACATGAGGCAACAAACACTTATTATGGCATCATCAGTAACAAAAATAACAAACCCCACTTTGAAAAACAAAGATAGATAGATAGAGCCATGCATTCAACAATTTACATTACAGACACTCATCACGAAAGTATAGTCATAACAAACCATATAGTTCCATTCAGTACACAATTAAAAAGATCCAATATTTTAAGGTTACAACACAAAGATAATTCAAATCAAGCAGGTGGGAACATGTCATCGTCATGGGGGAAGTTGTTTTCCTTCGGCGGGAACTTGTCGTCCACCATGGCCTTCAGCCATTTAAGCACGGCATCCTTATTGACCGTATGTTGAGCTAGGAACATAGATAATAGTTCTGGGTCCCTGAGCACCTTGGTGCAGTCAATGTAAAAGCGAGACCCAGCCTCCATCCCAGGCAGCTATAAAAGAAGTGCGAACATTCTTTCATGCTGGTTGAGTGATGTGACACCACCGCTGTTACTACAACTGGGAGAGCCTCCTTGTGTGAAGTTTTGACAAGTGCTGACAAAGTTATTCATCGAGGCGCTCATCTCAAAAAGTCCATCTGCCACTCGTCTCTTCGACCGCTGCTGCGCCACAGCCTTTCCCTTTCGTTTGTCACCAATTTGCCTACTCATAGGTTGTGGAGACCCACGAATTGGTGGGTTTGGTTGGGACGCTGCCGGGGGTGGGACCGGCGGTGCGTTTCCATCTTCTTCATTGCTGGACTAGTTGTCCATCACATTTGCCGGGTTCTGCAAGACCTCATCCATATATGGGCGGTAGGCAGTGTCAACTGGTTCATCGTTCGACAATGCATTATCAGCCTCATGCTCTGGTGCGGGTTCGTTTTGAGGATACAGGTAAGCTGCAGGGGTTCGTGCATGAAAACCTGTGGCGACCGCATCGCCAAACAACTCCTCCAGCAACTCTTCGTGTTCGAGGGGTTTCTTCTTAAACTTCTTTAACTTCGGTTTTCCCTGCACATTGAAAAAGGAACAATAGATTAGCCTTCTACTTCAAACCCTGTTTATTACACACAGTTCAAAAATCAATCACATACGACCTGTAGTTTGGCCTTCCACCACTCTTCTGACGTTGATATCGTGCTTCCATTCAGCCAACCAATCCCTGATGCAGTGTGCTTTAGTTCTTTCCACCCACGCAAATCAGCCTTCAGCAAATCCCATTTGATCCTAAATTGTTCGGGTGACAATGTCTTGGGGAAGATCTTCTCGTTCATCCTCCTCATGAGATTTGCCTTTCCGGGGTCGTTAAATGATCCCCCCACGAAATGTCCTACGCGTTTTTCATCGACGCAAATTTCCAAGAACCATTCTACCCACTGAGAGGGCCACACAAATTTCTCATCGCTTGCCATCTTTCCCTGCATAGATCCAAATATAATAAAGTGGAATAAATATAAGTTTCTTTTTTAAGAATCAAATTTTCTCGTTTTTTTTGCTTTTATACTCACAGATCACAGACTATTCCACTCATCCTATTAATAAACTGACAATGTATAGAACAGAAACAAAACATTTGTGAGCTCCAAACCTTACCAAAATGAAGTACAGAAATTAATAACAGCAAACAAAACCATAGAACTGTATATCTAATGCTACGAATATTACACATGCAATGTCATTCACAGTTCCTTTAAGAAACAGACAAATTATCTCATACTAAAAACTCATTCTTCAGTTTAATCTGAAATTTTATAAAAAGTTATAATAAACTTTAAAATCGTGCTTAAGTACATGAATGGAAAATCTCCAATTATTAAATTCCAGAAGAGATTGCTCTTAGATCCAGCGAACAAAGTGACTAAACAATAGGAATCAGCTTGATACCACAATTATTAAAAAATAATACAAAGCAAAGAACATCATCTACAGAAAAGTTCAGTTGCAAATTTTGTCAAACACTATATGAGCAAACCCTTAATGATAAAAGAGACGATGATTCAGAATTTCTAAACTCCACCATAAACCCAGAAAGCCAATTTTCCAATTTAGCTGAAGATGATGAAACTAGGAATCAGCAAATCACTTACCACTGCGCACGACGGACGAGCTTTCGGTAAGGTGGCTTCACAAGGTCACGCGTTTTGACAGATCTATCGACGGAAAGGACAGAGACCAACCTTCGATAGAGTATTGTCACGACCCAAAACCTAGGCACGTGACTGTTGGGAATCCTAGGCGCCTAAGGCAGCGGAAGCAAAAATTAAAATAAAAAAAACGCCTAGGTCCTATGATTCCCGAACGGATCCGCTAGTAGAATTTAAAACTTTTGGTTAGTGTTATACCTCAGAGTTTCAAACTGATAGTTGTACGGGGCGAGTTCCACGGATCCACTCCCAGAGTTCTCCCTCTGCCAGTAGTCCACACGAACAGTTTCTTTGATCACCGAGGTGCTAGCCTCCAAATTCTTTTCTCAAAAGAATTTCCGGGACCAATCTACAGACCTCTGAATTTTCAAGAACTCCTTCTTGATAATTCAG
>QANZ01024153.1:59511-77704 GCA_003254925.1 Chamaecrista fasciculata | reverse complement strand
AAAAAAAAAAAAAAAAAAGTTGTAGGAGATTTCCTCCACTACTCTTCACAAAATTAAATGAGTATGATTTAATATATGATTTTGGGAGTGGACAGGACTACAAGAACACTCCAAAATCATATATAATACGATATAAATTACACATTGCTATGCATGATCCATTTGTTGAGAATAGGTTAGGAAAAGTCATTGATAATTTCATTGTTTCTTAAGAGTCATGTCTTTTATTTCAACATTTTTTCATTTATTATATATATATATATTATATTATATTATATTTTGACTCATAGAAATAAAAGATAAGTTACTGAAGAATGCCAAAGACCTTGTTTGGACCGTTGTTCCTCGATCAAGTAAGACTTTCATTATTGACATTGAGTTTCTTGACTTGAAGACCTCATCCTTAAAGGTATATACAAATATTTATTTTTGTTCTTATTATTATTTTTGAATAAAAATTGGACCAAATTTTCTTCTGTTTCAATTTGTTACTAAATAATTTTAAGTGATCTGATATAATGTGTTATTGGGATAAAATATTAAATCATGCTTTAAATTAGCATAACTAATTTCTAAAGGCGAGTCAAGCCATAGTTTTACCAAGACTTGTTGACACAAATTCTGACAAATGGAATTCGACAATCTAGTTACAATAAACAAACCAAACTAGAGTAATTAATAGATCAAAATTTAAGTCAAAACTATTTTGTTAAACCCTTAGAACAGTCTTGATGATAATGGGTTAGGGTTATGTGGGTTTTACACATTAAGATACACACTACTAACCTATTGATAGTCAAATGGTAAAATAGAGTTTGGGTGGTTGTGTGAGCAAGATAGGATTTATCATGTTTATTCAAAAATTGTGTTTTAGAGGGTTTGCATAGCAATTTTGTTTCTGTGCAAGTATTATAGATAGTAAAATTGTCTCAATCAAACCATGGTAGTAGTTGTGACTTGTGAGGCACCAAAGTGTGTTTAATTTTTATGCGTTTTAATATTTACTTTAATCATTTTCCTATTTTTATGGTTGTACTTTTGCACAACAATTTTTGCATTTAATATAAATACAATTCAAATTATTTTAAAAAGAATTTTTGAGAATCACTAATGTTTCAACTCTTTACAAGGGAGGAGAGCCTTACTCCATATGCGATTATAAATTCTTGCAAAAAGAATCAAATGCAACAATCTTAACTCGAATGCTAAAAGAAAATATCCACACAGACATCACTATCAATGTTTCAGATGGAAGCATCAAAGCCCATCGTGCTGTTCTTGCAACCAGATCACCTGTCTTTTTCAATATGTTCTCACATGATCTTAAAGAAAAAAGACAATCTGCTATTTATATCCCCGACATGACATTTGAAGTTTGTCAAGTTTTTCTCAATTATATCTATGATAACATTACTACTCAAGAATTTCTCCCACACAGACTTGACCTTCTTCATGCAGCTGATAAGTATGACATTTCTAATCTAAAAGAGGCATGCCATGAGAGCCTAGTACAAGACATTGATTCTTCAAATGTGCTCCAACGGCTCCAAGCCGCATCTTTGTATCAATTGGAGAAGATGAAGAGAATTTGCTTACAATACCTGGTGAAATTTGGGAAATTACATGACATTTGGGATGATTTCAAGGTGTTCTTGGAATGTGTAGACATGGATTTGAAGGCTGAAATCATTCATGGATTTGAAGGCTGAAATCTGAGCCCTACAACATTTTGAGCTTTATGCAACAATTTAGGCAACAGTTTAGGCAACAACTTTTGGACATTCAATTGTTATTGTTGCAATGAATTTTAGATAACATTTTTAGAAGTAAATGCAACACTTTTTCATTTTGTTATAAACAACGTTTTATATTGTATTTGCAACACTTTAGACTATTGCAAATTGTAACATGTTTTTTTAACCTTTTCAATTTGACAACTGCAGTTAGAGGTGTCAAAATAGACTGGCCCGCCCAGGCCCGCCACGGGCCACTTTTTAAACAGGCCGGGGAGGGCCGGCCCGTTTATAAACAAGCTCCATTTTGGATATCCAAGACCGCCCATGTGTGGCCCGCAGGTTAAACGGGCCGGCCTACGGGCCAACACTTTTTTTATTTTTGTTTTATTTTAAAATTAAAATATATTACAATAATAATAATATAATGTAAAATAAATAAAAATACAATTAAATTTGTAAATTAATAACGATATTTTTAATTTTATTTATATATTAATTGTTATTATATAATTATTTAATTCTATAATTAAATAAAATATATATATATAAAATTATTTTTTATTTTAGGGGCACGAAGGGTCTTTTGCCTATGTATATATATATATATGTAAACTTTATTTGTGTATTAAATACATTATATTCATTAAAAATTTAAGTACAGAAGATAAAGTAATTTTAGAGGCTATTTTTTTTGGGAAGAATTCATTAATTAAGATCAATTTATAGATCATGCTATTGCTCATTAAGAAATTTCTTAATTTCCCACAAAATCTGCTTGGTGGATAAAACATGGTCTTCATCTTCTATGAACAAGTTTGGTTCTCTTGTCACTTTTAAACTCCCAATCAGCCATGAATGTATTTAATTTCAAAAACCGAAAAAATATCAGAGATTAATCATAAAAGCATAACATTGAAAAAGACTTAAGAGACGTAAAGTCATTACACAAACAATGAATAATGGCCACTTTCGATGGATAGAAATATTCAATGGAAAATTTATATTTATTTGTTAAGAAAATAAATATCAAGAAAATAACTCATGCAAAAAAAATAACCAACAAGTGTTTGGTGTAGTGGTTGATGAGCTACACCGTAGGTGAGAGAACTCAAGTTCAATCTCTAGAGTTAACATTGTTGGGAGGATACAACCGTCACTATTGCTCGAGGGGAATGAGAATTACTTAACTGACTTTAGGATACCAAAGTTCACTACCAAAATATCTACTGCAAATTTAACATATAAAGTTGGGAAAAAACTTAGATAAAGATATAAGGAATTTTACATACCCAAAACGATTATTTCTTTCGATAAGCAGCACGTTAAAAAATGTTATCGGAAAGTAAGTAGTACTTACAATTGTTAAAAAAATTCAAGACTAATAAAACAAAGGAAGAATAAATCGTAAACATTGTTAAGGCTCAAATTGAGCGCATAAACTGGTCTTATAAAAAAGATATCTTGAAGAAGAACAATACCATTAAATGTGTTGTAAACAAGACATTTACTATAATATATATTGTTTATAAAAAAGAAATTACCATCCTAAATGTAAATGTCACCAACTTCGCCATATCTCTTATAGTAAAATCGAAATTAGATTTAAAGTTCATAAAAACTATCATCAAGGAGACCGAACCTGGTTAAAAAGAAAAGGAAATTACCACCATACAAGAGGGATAGAACGAGATCTAAGAAAACTATCACCAACAAAGAGAGATGGGAGAAAATTTGAGTTTTTTTTTTGGCAATCAAATTTGAGTTTAATTAACTAGGAAAAAAAAAAAAACTCCCCAGACAGACAAGGAGGAACAAGAAAGGAGCGTTTCCTTTTAATTGGGCTTGATTTGGTTCATAACAAACTTGGCTCAAGAAAAGCAAAAATGATTAGACTTGACTCTTAAGAAATATAAAAGAAGAGGTTGAACTTTTTCTCTCTTAAAAGTTAAAACTTAGCGAAACCCTAGCCGCTTGATTTGGTTCTAGGCCTTTGATTTCTCTTAAAACTTTTCTAAACGATCATAATTAAAAAGGAGATTTTAGTAACTCTCACAATTCATGGATCTTTACAAATTAATGAGTCATTGTTTTATTATTTGTGGAATTAATTAATGAGTCATTGTTAAACTGAGTACTTATATTTTTAAAATTCGTCCTATAATCATTAATCGATGTTCCATGTTTATTTGTAACACTCTAATCACACAACCATCCATTTTACTGAAAAAATATTTTAAAAGAAATAAAAATACATATGATATTGATAATTTATTTGAGATCTCTGGCATATAATACTTGTAAGGGTTAGCTCAGCCATGGGAGGCCTCCCACGATGAGACTTAGACGTTCAAGTTAGTGTGGTATAAAAGAGACTAAAGAAATTAAGATTCGAGTATATTCGAAATAGAGTTATATAAGACAATTTTTTAGGAACATTTGGGTAATTTTGCTTGAATTTGGATTGACATGGGGGCAAAAGGGGGTTTGATCGACCTAGAGTTATGTTGAGAAAAATAATAATATTTATAAAAATAAAATAACATTTTCCTCCCTTGACAATAACTAGATAAATAAGATGAAGAAATACAATTAGAACACAAGAGGAATTAACGTGGAAATCCCAAACCACTGTTTCCAAAAGATAACCAAAGATAAATACTATATAAAAATTGTTACATCACACAATATTCTTTCAAGTCTCAACCGTTGTCCTAAATACACCCACACTCTCACAAAGCAACTATTTAACTACACATTCCACACCCTAAAAAGAAAGAACTCTAAAATACAAAAGAGGAAGGAATTTAAAAGTCAAATACAATACTTAAAAATATATTGACTTGATGCACTTGTAAACTTGCCTTGAACCTCCTTTTATAATAGTTGAGTCTCTCTCACAATTGTTAACTAAGCAATGTGAGACTTCTTAAAACCTCACTTACTTCCATTTTCAATCAATTACCCAATATGGTAGTGGGTAGCACTGTCAAAACGGGCTTAGGCCCGCGGGCCGGCCCGGCCCGCCTGCTAAATGGGCGGGCTTGGGCTTAAAAAATTTGGCCCGTTTAAAAACGGGCCTAAACGGTCCGGCCCGTTTAGGCCCGTTTACATTTTTTTAAAAAAATTTACATGTAAAAATGTTTAGGCCCGCGGGCCGGCCCGGCCCGCTAAATGGGCGGGCTTGGGTTTAAAAAAATTGGCCCGTTTAAAAACGGGCCTAAACGGCCCGGCCCGTTTAGCCCGTGGCCCGTAACGGGCCGGGGCGGGCCGGGCCGGGCCGGCCCGTTTAACAGTGCTAGTAGTGGGGGTCAGTTGGCCATTCCTTATCCGATATTTTATTGTAGTGCTCTATGTCTCCTATATTGATATGGTTACCGATATTCATTGATATCAATTTTAAAAAATTTAGTAAAATTCAAAGTTTAAATTTATTTTATTTTTTTATTTTTTCTTCTTATTATCACATATCAATTATATTGATCATCAATAGTATCAGTGAATGAACGAATTATAAATAGAAGATAAGATTCCACTGTATGTGGCCCGTTTTCTTTCTTCTTTAATGAAGATGATTTCCACACCAAAAGCTAAATAATGAAGCCACGACGACGTTCTCCATCTATATCATCTTTGGCTATAAATAAATGTAGTGTTTTTGGTCATTATTGTTGGAGTTGCTACCTGAAAACAAGAGAAACACTAACACAAGATAAAATTGTTAGTAAAACAAAATGCGTGGTCCTGGGCTGAGGCACGGATATCTCGCTTTCTTTAAGGTAATTTCACGCCTCCCACGGGTTGATTTAGTCATATCACCCGGTGCATTGGGTACACTGACGTGTTACCTCCAGGATACAACAGCCCAGTACTCGCCTGTTTGAACTATCACCTCTGCACAAAGGTGACAGATAGGACTCTCACCCCCACACCTTTTCTCTATCCAAATATATAAAAAATATGTCATAAAATATTTTACAAATAGAATATGACTAAATCTCACATATCATCCTTACACATATAACATTTTAACATATATTTACATCCACTTTCTCACTAGCTTTTTTTTCCACGGCCATACCCACATATATATATATATACCTGTTCCATATACACATAAGAAACTTTAATCACCATAATAAAGTATATTAATGTAATTTAAGTCATTTAAACACCACTAAAAAACGTATGCTTTAACTTCAGTAAATATTCCAACGTTTACACATATATGATAATTGCTTTTCATTATGCCTTCAATTGCTTTTAATCACCATAAAAAAGCCAACGGAAAAAAAAAAAAACAATACACTCATACAAATACCAACGTTGTGTTTTGCCTTAATTACATGTTTTAATTTTAATTATTATTATTTTATAATAATATCCAACAATTATTCCTTATAGCAATTAGCATTGTTTAACACATTTTAGAAAGCAAGTATTTAGAAATGGGGTGGTTATTGTCCTTGTGTTCCATCCATTGTCTCTGTTTACTTGTGTTTGTTGTTGAGTACTCCCTTGCTTTTTCCATTATGCCGCCATGATCAAAGCTCTGCCTTGTCCCACTTCAACAACTCTTTCTCCATTTCACAACCTCTTCCTTCTTCTCTTATTCCTCGATATTGTGACATTCACAATATTTTGTCATATCCAAAGACATCATCCTAGGAAAGCAGTACAGACTGTTGCTTGTGGGATGGAGTCACTTGCAATGCTTTTGGTTATGTAATTGGACTCAATTTTACTTGTAGTTGGCTTCATGGTCAAATCCATCCTAATAGCACTCTCTATTTGCTGACCCATCTTCAAAGCCTCGACATTTCTTTCAATGACTTTCAAGGCTCTCACATATCATCTCAAATTGCACAACTTGTAAGTAAGACACACTTACACTTGTCCCTTTCTAATTTTTCTGGTGAAGTTCCATCTCAAATTTCTCACCTCCACAAATTGGTTTCACTTGAACTCGATGAGTGGAATAGCAAAAATGATTATATGAGTCTTAACCCAAGCACTTGGGAAAGACTCAAACAAAATCTCACTTATATAAGGGAGCTTCGTCTATATAGCATAGAGTTGTCGTCGGTACAACCCACTCGTTTAATGATGAACCTATCATCTTCTTTGGTCTCTCTCTGGTTAGGCAATGCTAGATTACATGGAAACTTGGAAGATATCATCATGCATTGGCTTCCTCACCTTGAAGAGTTAGATTTAGTATTTAATGAAAATCTGACAGGCTTTTTTCCGCTAATAATCACTAACTCCAGCAAATCCCTTAGGCGCCTGTATCTAGACAACACAAGTTTGAGTGGAGAGCTGCCTCATTCCATTGGCCTTATGAAGTCATTAACTGAGTTGAGTCTCTCTTCATGCCAATTCGTGGGGACAATTCCAGCATCCTTTTGGAATCTCACTCAACTTGCTTATTTGCAATTGTCAGACAACACTTTTTCTGGTCAGATCTCATCATCAATTTCAAATCTTCAACATCTACGCTCTTTATACCTATCAGATAATGCATTCGAAGGACATCTTCCAAATGAGATAAGTAGGTTTTCAACTTTGGAGTACCTATCTTTATCTTATAACTTATTGAATGGAACAATTCCTTCTTGGTGTTTTACTCTGCCATCTTTGTGGTATTTGGACCTTGCATCAAACAAATTCATTGGTCAAATTGGTGAAATATACTCTAATTCAACTTTGAAAAACCTAGATTTATCTTTTAACTTATTGAAAGGAACAATTCCTTCTTGGTGTTTTACACTACCATCTTTGAAGTATTTGAGCCTTGAATCTAACCAATTCACTGGTCAAATTGGTGAAATATCCTCTAGTTCACTTGAAAGTCTTGATTTGTCTGATAATAAGTTGTACGACCAAATTCCAAAGTCAATCTTTTCCCTTCAGAATCTTACATCTTTGAATCTTTCTCACAACCATCTATCTGGATCAATTGAGGACGACTTGTCATGGAACAAAAACATGAACTACCTTGACTTGAGTTCCTACTTGTTCCAAGGTCAGCTTCCTACACTCCCTATATTCTTCTCTGTATCCCACAACAACTTCACAGGGTCCATATCTTCTTCTATCTGCAATGTGACCTCACTTCAAGTTCTCAACTTGTCTCACAACAACTTCACTTCCACTATTCCACAATGCATTGCTCACTTTAGCCCTTCTCTTTTGGTGTTGGATCTGCAAATGAATAGATTCTTTGGCATTATACCCACAGCATTTGAAAAGGGAAATATGTTGAGGAGCCTTAATCTTCATGGCAACTTATTGGAAGGGTCATTACCTCAATCTTTAGCTAACTGCACACAGTTAGAAGTCTTAGATTTGGGTAAAAACAACATAAAGGATACATTTCCTCATTGGCTTGGAAGGCTTGAAGAATTACAGGTTCTTGTTCTGAGAGAGAACAAATTCCATGGTTCAATTTCAAAATTCAAGGGCAAATCCATCCATTCATTTTCAAAGTTGAGAATTTTGGATCTCTCTAACAACAACTTTCATGGCCCTTTACTTGCATCATTTTTCAAATCTTTTAAGGCTATGATGAATGTTGGTGAAGGAAAAATTGGTTTACAGTACATGAATACCTCTGATTCCCTTTATGAAGACTCCATCGAGATAACCTTGAAAGGAATTGAATTTCATATGGAAAAGATCTTGACCATTTTCACAAGCATGGATTTATCCAAAAACAAGTTTGAAGGAGAGATCCCACAAGTTATAGGAGAGCTTGGTTCACTGAAAGGCCTGAGTCTTTCACATAATAGGCTTACAGGTTGTATTCCAAAATCATTGGAAAATCTGAAGAACTTAGAATGGTTGGATTTGTCATCAAACAAGCTTACAGGAGAAATCCCCGTGGAGTTGACAAATCTCACTTATCTCTCAGTGTTGAATCTTTCACATAATGAACTTGAAGGATGTATTCCCAGTGGCCCGCAATTCAACACGTTCTCAAATGAATCTTTTGAAGGAAATGTACGTGTGGTTGCGTGGGTCTCAGATATCAAGTGAATGCAACAAAGAAGAGAGAACAGAGGAGGTAGCATGGAGCTTTGAGTATGGTGAGTTCGAATTTGAGTTTGGATGGAAAGCCATAGTGATTGGGTATACTTGTGGAGCAATATTTGGAGCATTAATGGGTTGGGTTGTGATATTACTTGGAAAACCTGGTTGGATTTTAAATACTTTTCAGAATCCACCAAAAAGATGGATGAGAAGGGTGTGATAATTGCTTCATGCTTCTTGTCATTTTTTTTTTTAGTTTTTGTTTTCGATTACCACTTTATGTTATTGGACTGGTTAGTGCCAATGTTGGAAAGGATATGTCGTTTTTGTTTTCAATAAAATGTCAGATTCATGGACTGACCAATCTAATAGTAGCTTAATAAGGGTGCTGGCTCTGCTGTTGCATTCACACAAGTTTTAATACATTTTCATTACTTCCTTTCATATTTCATCCTTCTGTGTCTAAAAACTTTTACTCTTTCCAAAATATTTAAGCTTAAAGTTGAGCCAGTACATGCCAAACAAAAAAACCACAAAATTATCACACTGGTTTATATATAGTCTTGGGCTCTTGGCCACTATGGACTCATTATCTGCAAAAGCCAGAGCATTACTCATAAGAATAATTATCAGTAATAATAGAATAATTATTAAATTTCTAAACTAAGTAATTTTATGTAGCATTAATCAGCATATTTGCACTGCTTTTAAACGAAACCCCTTTAACTTTAAAGTCTTATATCCAATCATAATCATATCAAAACAGAATAATGAGATTGAAACAAGTAAGAGGGATCAATATAATAATAATACTGGAAGTGGGGTTTATAGTGATCAGAACATTATCTGAATTATAAATTGGATAGGCAGAAATATCTCATGTAATACATCATCTGGAACCTGTATGCATGGAAGTGTAGTATATAATATATATATTAATATATATATATGCTCAATAAAATCAACCAAGTATTTCACTATTAATATGTAATTACAAAAATAGTAAATTGTTCTATATATATGTGTTTGTCATCGATCAATTCTTCAACAAAAATGTACTATTTAGACTATTGTTACAATCTAAAGTAGAACAATATCACTAACTTCCTCAAAAAATTCCTTTACAAGTCATAATCTAATTGAAAAACCTTATATAGCTAATATTAAAACCATGTTCATTAACCCAAAGCTGAATTTTTGACAAAAAAATATCACATAAAAATGTTGAAACCAAAGTGAACTCCAAAGCTCATAGGATGAAGTCCTGTTTTCAGGTGTGATCGAGATGCAACTAAATGCTATATTGAACTGGGAATTAATCCTCCTCTTATAGTAAGTGGTCTGAGGTAGAATAAGATAAATCAGAGCAACTTCTATGAAGATACTTTGCGAATGAAAATNAAAGGAATTTGGAGGCTAGCACCTCGGTGATCAAAGAAACTGTTCGTGTGGATTACTGGCAGAGGGAGAACTCTGGGAGTGGATCCGTGGAACTCGCCCGTACAACCAAGTTTTGAAACTCTGAGGTATAACACTAACCAAAAGTTTTAAATTCTACTAGCGGATCCGTTCGGGAATCTTAGGACCTAGGCGTTTTATTTAATTTTATTTTTGCTTCCGCTGCCCTTGGCGCCTAGGATTCCCAACAATGCCGAAAGCTTGAATGGGTAGATTCATACACAGATGCCAAAAGCTCAAACCGGTAGAGGCTCGTGCTGATAACGTGTTATAAAATATAAGTAACAAAGATATTCAAAGTAGAGAGAAAAGTAGGAGAATAGAGTGATTTTTTCATTCAACTGATATCATCAACTTTACATCAACACCTAAAGCCTCTATTTATAGGCTAAAGGATCTATAAGGGAGATGTATCAACTTAATGTACATAATGAGGGGATAAGATTATATTGATGTACACGGAAACTACAAGGAAAACTCTAACTTCTATACATGGAGAATATCAAAAGTCTATTCACAAACATTATTATTTATAGCACATTACTATTTTTTCTTTTCCCACATATATAGGTGACTGCAAAATAATTTTACCATCTTTGTTCTCATAAATCCTTTTTCACTTTTTTTTTTCCTGAATTAGGTTTGATGACAAATTGAGTTTTGTGTTGTATTTCTTTTCTAGAAATTTGTAATGTTTAAAAAACATATATATCAAATTTTAAGAAAAAAGTCAACACGACATCATCATCTTTAGTCCTAATATAAGCTTTGCCCGGAAAAGGAAAAATCCTTAAATTTGTGCTTCCGAAAGTAATGAATTTTCAAAAGAATGTCTTCAAAACCAATAATCTCAAATTCTCAATGACAATTGCTGGGTCTCTGACTTCACTGATCATATGATGTTCTTCAAGGCTTCGCCTTAGTCCTGAGAGAGAGATCTTGAATTCAAGTTAAAAACTTAGAATCTTACTACTTTTTAGTAACACTTAAAAGAAAATCCCAAAATCTCAACAAATGATTGCAATGAGTTTGGAACACAAGTTACTCTTGTTGAGTCATTTCACAAGCCGTTAGAATCTTCAACAAATAATGTCAAATTAGACCCGAAAGTGATTTTCATAATTTTTTTCTTTTTAGTTCTAGAACCACTTTTGGGCTTGATTTAGCATAATTTGCTAACGGTTTCAACTGCATAGAAAAAGTGCTCATCAAGAGTAATTTATAACTCCGAACATGTTGCAATTTGATTGAAAATGAGATAAATATGACAAACTTTGCTCGTTTGACTGTTAAATATGCGGCCCATTTTTGAAGTTCAATTTGATCTTGGTTGCTGGAGAATTCAACTGAATAAAAAAAATACTCGTCAAAAGCAACATATAGCTCAGGACTCATTGCATTCGAACTTGAAATGAGAAAGATATGACTATATTTAGTAATTGAAACTAATAAGTGAAATTAGAAAACCAAAATTGTAATAATAAGAAAGATAAATAGTTGAATTAAACCTATCTAAATAATAAGGGATCAAATTACACTAGCTATGCCTTAAAAATTAAAAATAAATAAAATTTAAAGAATAAAATTAAGAAATAAAAAAAATATTTTTTGAAATCGAGCACTTCAAATAAAATTTTGGAAGTTTCACCTCTATATATCAAACCTCTGTGGATAAAGAAATGTTTGGATTTCATTTCTTATTTCTATTTATTAAATTTCACTTTTATTTTTAAATTTTCAGTATTTAAAAAATATGTTTAATTTATAAAAAATACATTAACTCGAATAATTATAAAAAAATTACTTTTATGTATGGTTATAAAATATCACAGAATAATTTTTTAAAAACATTTTTTTATTTTTGTTTTGTATTCGGTCTTTTTCAAATAATATTTCTAAGATTTTTTTAAAAAAATAAATTAAATACTTTTTTTATTTTCACTGAAAGTAATAAAATCAAACACACCCTTGAATGATTAAACGGTGAGCTATTCATTAATAGGTGATGTAATCAATGGGGAAAAAGAAAAAAAAAAAAGGAAAAAAGTAAGAGATGTGTCATATGTGTCATGTTGGCAACATTTTGTTATTGTTAAAGTGGGGACCCCAGACAAAGATAGTGTGATTGTATTGTGTGTCTAAGATTCTGCTTAAGATTCCTTCAATGTGGGCCCTTCTCATTCTCAAGCTGTTCTCATTGGGCTTTGGATTCCATTGCACCAACAAGTAAAAACTCATCTCACACAAAAGTTTATCAGATTCCTTTCCTCACTATTCACTAACATCTTGCTTGTTTTCTCCTTCTGACAAGTTAGTTAACTACACTTTTTCTAATGGGCTTAATAGGGCCCATTGAGCTTGCTCCTTCATTTTTCAAACTTCAACAACTCAAATTTCATTTGGAAAAAAAAATCTCAAATTTAGTGAAATTTAAAATCCTCGGTTTTCATTATAAAGAAAATCATAAATTTTGAGGGAATTTCTTTTTTTTTTTTTGATATCACAATTGGAGGAAACTATGAGTTTTTCTCACCTATGTATAAGTGTATAATGTTCTAAGCGAAGATCAATTCCATTATAGATTAATTTAAGGATAAATTACACTTTGGTACCATGTGGTTTGACCCTATTTCACTTTGGTACCCTGTGGTTTGAAACCTGAAACTTTGGTACCCTGTGGTATTCTCCATTAACACTTTGGTATCCTTTGGGGTTATTTTGTAATTTTAACCATAACAAATTTTGCAAAAATTGCATATTGACCCAATTTTTTTTTAAAAATTTTCATTTTAGTCCCTAGATAATATGTATCCAGGGACCTATTTGTAATTTTTTGAAAACTTGTTGGGTTAATATGTAATTTTTGCAAAATTTGTTATGGCTAAAATTACAAAATAGCTTCAAAGGGTATCAAAGTGTTAATGGCGAATACCACAGGGTACCAAATTGTCAAATTTTAAACCACAGGGTACCAAAGTAAAATAAGGTTAAACCACAGGGTACGAAAGTGTAATTTACCCTTAATTTAATGATGCTTTTATTAGTAAAGACATTTAATTTGAATTATTCATTAAAAAATATTGATTTAATTAAGATTAAGTATATATTTTATGTATTATTTAAATTTATATTTTCAATAATTAAAAAAAATTATTTAGTAGTAGAAACTATAAATTTAAAAAAATAGAAAAAATGGACATACCATACCTTGGGTCGGGTCTTGAATACTCCTAGTCGACTCTAAGATTTGAATCTAGATCTTTAAATCTGGGATGCAACTTACTTATTAGTGCACCAAACACTTGGTATATTTTAAGGCAATTTGATATTGAGATATGATATACTCCCTCCTACACCTATTTTTTATTATTTGAAAAGAGTTTGAGAATGTATTTAGGACTATTGAGTATTAGGTTTGAAGTAGAATATATTCTTAAATTTTAGAAGTTAATAGATTGATTTCTTAAACATTCAACATTAAACCATTTAGATTCTTGAGTTTTAAAAGTAGATAGAAAAGTCTTCAAATGTATTTAGGGCTCTTGAGTATTAGGTCAAAAGTAAAAAACATTCATAAATTTTAAAAGTTGACAAATCAATTCTTAAACATTCAACATTCAATCACTTAAGATTTTTGAGTTTTAAAAGTTAATAGAAAAATTTCCTAGACTAATTCTCTAAAAAATTTTGAGTTTCAACATCGAATCACTTAAGATTTTTCAGTTTTAAAAGTCAATTGACTGAAAGAGCTCATAAATTCGATCACTGACTATTATGGTTGAGAAAACCGAACCGGGCTGGATGAATTGGGAATCGGCCAGTGGTTTGGTTCGAGTCACTCATAAAATCCCCTTTGTCCAAGAATCGGGAAAACCAGAGGTAAATCGGTCTTTTTATTATTTTTGATTATTTTTGTTTTTTAATATGTATGGGTCAAATGCTGGAGAATGTTGATTATAAACTTAAATTTAGTAGAGAAAGTGATTATAAATATTAAAATGAAATTTGATGACATTAATATTGATGAATGTTATGAAAATTGACTCTTTATATTAACTCATGTTAATTTATGAAACTTATATTTATATATTAATGTTATAATTGTATTTTGCAACTTAATTTTGACTATATGAATTAAAATTTTATCGTATTTAAGTTTTTTTTTTATTTTTAATTTATTTATTTGTCATTGGTCCGACTTCGATTGAACAATTGAACCTTAAACTACTATTTCAATCACTTCAATGTTCAGTTCGGTTTTTAAAACCTTGTGCAATATCTCTAAATAATTTTATTTTTTTCTAAAAAAACTACACAAAACATAGATAATTAGAAGAAAAGTTGACATAAAAATAGAGTGACAAAAGTTGAAAAGTCCTATCAACTTTTAAAATTCCGAACTCTAATAAAATTCAATTTTAAAATCAAATAAATCATTTGAACTAGTTTATAACTGCTCATCCATGACTAATTTTAAAACTTTTATTGAAAATTAAAAACGGTCCAATGAGATATTCTGTTTAACAATGAGCTAATAGACAAATATGCATTCTCTGAACAACATATATCAACCATGAACTCACAAAGCAACTCATAATTAGGCATAACGAATTATAATTAGACTACAAAACAAATAGTGCGCGTGTGTATATATATATACTAGGGATTTTGCTTGTCCTAATGGGCATGTAAATATATATGTAAAATAAATTAGGGATTAAATTGTTGACTCAGTAAAAAAATAGGAACCAAATAATAAGTTTCCTTTTATTTTAATTACATATAATATTTTTATCTTAGTATAAGTGGGAGGACAACGAGAAGCCTCCTCCCACATATAATATAGTATAGATATATATGAGTAAATTAACAATTTAGTCCTTGAAAGATTATTGAGTTAATGACTCGATTTTTGAAAGATTAAAATACATACTTTAGTAATCTCTGAAAGATCAAAACAGTTTACTTATTAGTTATTAGTCCATTTTATGGACTAAATAGTATATAGTACTATTTTGACTTTTTAGGGACTAAATGTGTATTTTAATTTTTCAGAAACTGAATTGTCAACTCAATAATTTTTCAGGACTAAATTGTAAGTTGATGCTATATATATATATATATATAATAGAACCATTAAGCCTACAAGTATATTATATTGAAGAACGAGTCATGGTGGGGACAATTGGTGGTTCCACCCCTTCCCTCTTCCACTTCTCAACGTTACCCTCCCAACCTTCAAAAGAATTTGACAAAAAACAAAAAAACACAAGTTATCTATACATAATTTTAAGTTAAAATAGGGATCCTTAATCAACAATATATAAATATATTTAAGGTAAAAGCACTAATTTCATCCCCAAACTTTACATCAACTTTCAATTTCATTCCTAATCTTTTTTTTCCTGTCAATTTCGTCCTTGATATTTTACATTTTGATCAATTTTATCATTTGACTAACTTCTTTTAATAAATTAACGATAGACTGTATCCTGATTTTTAATTTGAATTAGGATTTGAATTTTTTTTCTATCAATTTTACATTACATATCATTAGTTATAGATTCTTTTGTTAATATTTGTCTAAAGTAAGAGTAAATGATAAAATTGACCAAAATGTGAAACATTAGGATGAAATTGACAATAAAAAATTATTAGGAACAGAATTGACAATTAGTGTAAAGTTTAGAGACACAATTAGTATTTTTGCCTATATTTAATGATCAACTCATAAAGTGGATTTCAAGAAATATATATATATATATATATGCCATAAAATACCTACCAATTTCAGGATCTATGCCTCGAATTTTGAGTTCTTTGTATTCTTGGGTGAACGCACAAACACAACAACAGCAATGGGCAAAGGAATCAGTGTAAGGCTCTTCTGGCAGCGAAAATAATCGTCGCAGTTTCTTTCTGTAGGTTGCAGCGTAAAGCCATTTGTTTAAAGTCCCACCATAATATATACAGCACGCAGCATCTTTCGCTGCCAAAAGTTGACGCAATAATCTCCCATTATTATGTATTCTTCTAAGGACAAATTGCACTTTTAGTCTTATATGTTTGGGTCAAGTGTCAATTTAGCCCATTATCTTCTTTTTTGGTAAATTACACTTTGGTACACTGTGGTTTGACCCTATTTCACTTTGGTACCCTGTGGTTTGAAACTTGACACTTTGGTACCCTGTGGTATTCTCCATTAATACTTTGGTACCCTTTGGAGCTATTTTATAATTTTATCCATATCAATTTTGCAAAAATTACATATTGACCCCAATTTTTTTTTTAAAGTTTTCATTTTAGTACCTAAATAATATTTATCTAGGGACCTATTTGTAATTTTTTGAAAATTTTTTGGGGTCAATATGTAATTTTTGCAAAATTTGTTATGGTTAAAATTACAAAATAGCTCCAAAGGATACCAAAATATCAGGTTTCAAACCACAGGGTACCAAAGTGAAATAGGGTCAAACCACAGGATACCAAAGTGTAATTTTCCCTTTTTTTGTTGCAAAATTGGTCATACTTTCATAAATTCTTACTTATTCCAACGAAAGTGACTATATTAATCTCTTTTCTTAATTTTGAATGATGAGATGAGCTTGGAGCTACGTATTGCTTTTGATGAGATATTTCTTTATTAACGTTGGATCATTAATAAATAAAGTCAAATTGAGTTCTTGAAAGTGAGTCGTTCATTTCACAGTCAAACGAGCAAAGTTTGTTATATATCTTTCATTTTCTAATCTGAATACGATGATGAGTTTGAATGTATAAATTACTCTTGATAAGTCATTTTTTTCTCGTTCAGTTGCATCATCAATAAATAAGGTCAAATTAGGGCCAAAAGTAGGTTTCAAACTAATTTTTCATATATATATATATATACACTCACTTTCGACCCCAATTTAACTTCATTTATTGAGAATTTGACTGAGTAGAGAAAAAAAAACTCATTAAGAATCAAATTCAGATTTAAAATGAGAAAAATGTGACTAACTTTGTTCATTTGACCGTGAAACAAACAATTCACTTTTGGAGTCCAATTCAACCTTCTTTGACGACAATTCCCACTATATAGAGAAAATACTTATCAAAAGCAATATGTACCTTCTGACTTATAATATTCAAATTTGAAACAAAAAAGATATAACCATATTTAATCGTTGGAACTAACAAGTAAAAATTTATAAAAATATGTAGGACTAACAAGTTATCTCCTACTTCTTCAATACCTGTCAAAAACAACTATGCAATATCTATATTTATTCAATTATATATATGATTTTCTATGAAACATGGTCACTAACATCGACGCGACAATGACATAGACACATCAAATTTTAAAATTAAATGACAAAAAACGAAATATATTTATATATATAAATAATTAGAAAAATCATAAATATGGATGAAAACTATAAAACTTACAATATTTACTTATATGTTATATATGACATTATTTTCTATTGCTTAACATGCTATAGTCATAAAAAATTAATTTTATATTTTAAAATTAATAAATAAGTGTCGTACGAGTGTCAGATACGGTGACACACCCTCAAAATAAAGTGTCCATATTTATTAGATGATTTCGGATGTTTTAGAATATTAATTGACCTTCTCTTCATTATAAATTTGACAACATGAAAGAGTGAATCTAATTGTTGTGTGAATAAACAAACGGCTTACATATAGTCCCCGCATCAACTACTTCTGCAATTTTTCCAAAGGTGAAGCATGGACACCAGCATGTGTAGCAGCCTATAAATATAAAAGCATGCATGCATTAACCAAAAGAATAAATTAAGAAAAATAAAGAATATAATTATATATATATAGGCTTAAGTGCACTTTTGGTCCCATAACTATGACAAAGGTTTCATTTTGGTCCCATAACTTTTTTTGTTGCAATTTTGGTCCCATAACTATGACAAAGGTTTCATTTTGGTCCCATAACTTTTTTT
>QANZ01024153.1:25272-59006 GCA_003254925.1 Chamaecrista fasciculata | reverse complement strand
GGACCAAAATTGCAACAAAAAAAGTTATGGGACCAAAATGAAACCTTTGTCATAGTTTTGGGACCAAAAGTGCACTTAAGCCTATATATATATATATATATATATATATAGAGAGAGAGAGAGAGAGAGAGAGAGAGAGAGAGAGAGAGATTACAGTGAGAGGGGTCGTCCCAACAATCAAAAAATCCAGTCTTCCATTGTCCCTCAGGAGCTTTGTATGATTCTGTTTTTGAAGCCATAAATGGTAGCTACTGAAATATATATCAGATAATGAAATTTGGTGCTGTGTAATGGAATTTGTGTTTCTGGGTCATGCTCTCTCTCTCTCTATATATATAGGCATATTTTCTATTCGCTTATTACTTTGTTTTAAGTTTACTTATAACTATAGGCCAGCTGATATTTTGAATGAGTTTGCTAACTGGTTTTTTTTAATGTTTTGGATGACAAAGGAAATTTCATTTTTTTTTTTAATAATTAAGTCTACGTTTATATCTGATAAGATCATGATGCAACAAAAAGTTAAGCTAGGTGATATTGTAATTTATGGGACATGCCATGTTTGAACTATGCACGTTATTTATGTGATATGACTAAGGAAAATAAAATATTAAAAGCTGAAAAGATGATAAGAGCTAGAGACTTCTAATAAGATTTTTTAATGGAGTCTCAAGTTATACCAGCCATAATTAATTATAGGTCAAAGTGCTAATTTGGTCCCATATCTTGTGTCCAATTCTCAATTTGGTCCCATATCTTTTTTTGTTGCACTTTTGGTCTCATATATTTGGGTTAGTTCCCAATTTGATCCCATATTCTTTTTGTTACAGGTTTGGTCTCATATCTTTAGGTCAATTACAGAATTGGTCTTACATCTTTGGGTCAGGTGCAGAAGTGATCCCATATCTTTACAAAAGGATCAATCATTTTTACAAAAATATGAGATCAATTCTGCAACTTGACCAGAAGATATGAGACCAAATTGGGACCTTTTGCAAAGATATAAGACCAAAAGTACAAAAAAAAAATACAAGACCGAATTGGGAACTCAGTAAAAGATATGACACCAAATTTACACTTTGACCTTAATTATATCTGATTCCAAAATCAAAACATGGTAATATTGTCCAATCTTTGATGTGCATGTGTTCTACTCCATGCTCTTAATTTACTTGTGTATTAAGTGACTTGCTCAATCATATTTTGTTAAAGAATTATTCAACATGATATCACAAGGATTAAGTTGAATATTGTTTGGTCAAAAGAAAAATTTTATTGAAAAAATAACTATAATTGTTTTTGAAACAGTGACATACAAAAGAAATTATATTTAATATGGATAAAATCAAGAAGTTCAATGGTTTTGCAGTTGACATTTAAATGTAATTACTTGTAAGGATGAACTAATTACCAAGCATATGATCATTCCCTTTAAAAAAGAAAGTTGGAGCAATATAAACATAATTTCCTTGTTTGATTTTATACATTTTCTAGATTTGTTCTCCATCTCCCCATTGATCTTAATATATATATATATACTATATTATATGTCTTAGGCCCTCTCTAATAGTTGGTCTTATAAAACTATAGTCTAAAATAAGTATCTATAAAAAAATTTTCTAAATATATATATATATACATATATATATAAAGATAACATCCCATATCGATATCTATATCTATATCTATAGACTATACTATATTATATTTTTAAAACCCTCTCTGATAGTCGGTCATATAAAATTATAGTCTAAAATAAATATCTATAAAAAATATTTCAATATATATATATATATATATATATTTAAAAAAAGACAACTTCCCATATAACCCATGTTATCCATGAATTCCAAAAGTTGAGTTTAAATTTCAAAATTATTTTTCCCTCATTTGTTCTATATTATTATATATCTTTTATTTTTACTTTTCAATTATTTTTAAATAATTGCAAAATCTAAAATATTTTTATTTTTATTACAATTTTACATAAATATTTGTGTGCCCTAACTATTTTATATGTGTGAAGAATATTTTGGTTGGTCAAAATTAATTTTAATATGAAATATTAAAATAGAAAAATAATAGTGGAATGTAACTTCTCAGTACTTGAATGACAAAAAAAATTCCCACTACTTCAAATAAAAAATTATTATTAAAATAAAATAAAAATAATACTACATTATCAAAAATTAATTTTTTATTAGAAATATAATAAAATATTTTTTAATGTTAAAATTTTAATAATTATTTAATTTAAATTGATCTTTACATGCTTAAGCACACTAGTGTATATATATATATATATATATATATTAAAAGAGCTTATCAGGAGGAGTTCAGTTATTAAAAATATTTATTGAACAGTATAGATATATAAACTATACCAACTTTTTAGACAGCTAAAATATGCACAAATTGAAAATCCTTTTTGAAAATCATAAGTATTAATGTATTACGATGCAAATGGGAAGCAATCATATAAAGATGTCCAAATTCAAGCTCTATTTTAAAGGGCTATAAATGTTTTTATATGTAGCAAAAGATGATCTTCCATACCAATGCAAGAATGGTCTAAGTAGTTAGCTGCATTGGTGACTTAACAAGTTTTTTTTTTTTTTGATAAGGACTTAACAAGTTAACATTGCATAAACAAAGTTTTGGATTCAAGACTTCATTAACATTCATTCTCACCACAACCAAGTGTCCAACACGTGTTAAATCTGAATTAGTTGTGATATAACTCCAAAAGTCAGTCAGCCAAGAGAAAAAATAAAAGACCCTACATTAGGCTTCTTGAGATGGAAATGTCACTAGTCAATCACACAAACATCAGAATCAATGTGTCTATATAATAATTTTCATTTCAGAATTCACTAAACATGCAATCCACTTCTTATAAGGACAGGAAACAAACAAACTATGCAAAACACAATCAAGACGAAAATGGCAACATCAGCTAAATTTCCGAGGAAAAAAAAAAGGAAGGCATATAATGGGAACTTGATCACATCAAGCAACAAAGACTTCTACTTAATATTACAAGGAACCATTTTGCTTTCCCTGGAAAAAAACCAAACATAACAGTAATCTAGTATGCGAAAAGATTAGCATCTCTACATATAGGATATGTTTGGATTGAGAATTAAGGAAAAAAAAGGGAGGGAAGGGGAGAGGATTAGGACCTCATCCCCTTGTTTGGGAAGTTAAGAAATGGAGGGAAAGATAATGAGAGATTAACATTTAATCCCTCGTTCTCTTCTTCTCTTCACAAATTCCAAATAACCCAAATTGAGGTATTTTGGAAGAGGCATTATTACTCAAACAAGGAGAGGAGATATGGAGGGTTAACCTCCCTTTCCTTCTTTCCCAATCTCTTCCCTTTTCTTCCCCTTCTAATTGCCAAACATACCCATAGGTCTTCAACCTAAATGAGTGTTAAAGATTCCAGCCTAACTAGACATCATAACATGATCAATTGGCTGAAGTGCTTGGTTGGAAAAATATGAAAAGCATGAGATTCTTACAGACTGATCAACTATTGGGAAGATTGACTCTAACACCTTCGCCACATTAAACATTATGTTGGGTACCCTACAAGGAGCAATCATGGCAGCAGTTAGAAACTTAACAAATTTAGCAATTATATGGAACCTTGCACTATATAGCATAAGTAGGGATAAATATTGAAATACTTGTCTTTTGATGTAGAAATAATGACAGGCAACAATTTTGAACAAGTGATTTCAGCGCCCATCACAGGAGCAAGTAGAGAGATAGCTCGAAGAATGGTCATCCGATACAAATAATGTGGATTATTGATCATCTCCAAAACCTGTATATATATCCATATTGATATCTTATAAGTTTGCATTCAATCAATAGGGAAATAACTAATAGCATAACAAAGCCAAAAATTTCTACATAAAGCATCTCAGGTACAGAATAATGTCATAGTGGAAATGGAAAAAGACAATGGTTGAACAGAAAGAAACCACAAATCTTAGTTTTCCTGAAAAATGAATTTCTCTAAGTCCGAGGTCTCTTGATTAACTTCTGATGAATTGTAATATTATATTTTATATCTAATTCTAGACTAACACATGCCAAGTTGCCAGCATGGATTCCAACTTTCTAGCAAATTTCCAGCCAACCTCACATTAAGAAAGTGCCATAAAATCTCACAGAACAATAACTCAGTCTCTCAAGTTATGTTAGCAGAGTCTAGCATAGTAAAACATGTACTTCAAGATATACTCAGACAACGATTCATGTTAGAAGCTAACATGAACAAGACATTTGTTGGTGCACCACGGGGTTGTCAAATAATAACCTAACCAAACAGTTGAACCTGTGGAATTATATGCTGCATAGCCCACTCTGGACCAAATTCTTCTGCAAGCTGCTTTAAGTTGTTGGCAGCTACTTCTCGAATTGAATGAACCTGCAACAAACACAGTAAAGCTTAACAATACAGTCCAGCAAAAAATAGTTCCCTATACGTTCACATCTTATTCACTCTAGTGGAGACACACCCCATATCTAAGAAGCCAAATAAATACCATGCAATCTTAGTATGAAAGTCAAAATTTTTAACTGTATGCCAAGGTCTTTAAAGAAGGACAAAATCTACTGAGGACATACAAATGTGTAACCCATGTACAAACACAGGATGCGTACAACAATAATTACATTCACACTGGTTGGGAGGGTCGGAAAACAAACCTTATCCTATAACCACTGCTTGCAAAGAGCACCAAGCTTGTCATCGAAAAATCCTACACCCAATTCACTTGCCAATAAGGGTATATACCCTATTATTGCAATGCCTATCCTCAGCAAGCTCAACAATAGCTGGTAACAAAGATTGAGATAACAGATCGATTCCAATAACTTGCAGAAATAGCTTGGTCAACACAACTAACAAAAACTCGGCCGTTCTTTGTTTTCATTGCCTTTGTGTGTATGTAGAGAGTGGTAGATGAGTGTAGGGCTATAAATAAAAGCATAAGATCTGAACCTTAGATTTGCAAAAATCATCTGGTGAGAAGAAAAGAAAAAGAAATGTTGCTAAAGAATTTGAAGCATGAAGCGTGAACAAAAAAAATTTAACTCCACCACTAATAGAAACCTGATTCACTTGATCAAGCTTGCTGATGATGTTTAAACGAACATCAGGAAATTCATCCTTTAGAAGGGAAAGGAAAATAGGAAGAAGCTGCTCAATTGTTGCATCCTGCAATTAAGGAAGAAAAAACAAATTAAAAAGCCATTTTTAAACTAAAAGATGTTCAAAATAACTCCAGAGATTACTTTCCTTAATAAAAAAACTGCAGAGGTTTCTATGTGACACTTATACCTTTCCTAACACTGGAGCCATTCCCATTATAACTGAAGCCAAAGCAGATCGTACATGCTGCGAAGAATCTGATGATAATTCCTGCAAAAGTTAATGTAAAGAACTCAAACCTGTATTAAATTTTCTTGATACTGAATTGCATGACGTCTTGACCAACCCAAGAAAAAGTCTTTAAAGATAAAGCACATTATAATTATCCATATGCAACTGTTTCTGAAGTATGCCCACCTTCACACAAGGAAGAATATGCTGAACTGCAAGTTCTGGAATTAAAATCTTGCAAAATTTGGTGACTTTTCCAGCAGCTGCTATACGTACTTCAGCCTCAATGTCTCGTAGTAACCGCATATGCAGGCACCAATTCCGTTCTAGAGAAACAATAATTATGAAAGAAACTCTTAAGTAGCGTAAATAGATATTTTGCTATCCAAATTTTAGCCTCAAGAAATATAAGAGAAAATTTATATAGAAGTGTTGAGTTTTTAGCACTAAAAGGATATCCTAACTAATAAACACAGTTCATAGTGAAATATATAAACAGAATATAGTAACATGATGAAAAGACGTGCAGCATGCATCATCTTCAGCCAAAAAATAATACCTGGTAGGTTCAGGGCCTACAGCTTCACATAGCTCATACAATTGATTAGCAACCATGTAGCGCACACGCCAAGACTTATCCTGCCAAAATAAAAATAAATCACAACAAAAATTAATTTGAAGTGAAATTTTGCCTGATGAACACGGTAAATTCCACATAAATATAACATATCTTAGAAAAGAAAAGGCACATCACTAGGCAACATACATAGCTTGGCTCCTAATCATTTATAGAGAAAACTTGAGAATGATGAAGAAAAAGAAGGAAAAGTTATGCTAGTTTTATCCACTCCTAAAAGTACCTGAGAGAAGCTAACAATAACAGGGAGTATATGTGCAACACAATCTTGAGGTTCCAATAGTTTTCCAAGAGCAGCACAGCTCTCCACAGCCAACAATCTAACAGAGTCCTGATCTGAAGCAGTTTGAGAAGTCAATATTAGAAGAAGAGTGTAAAGGCAGCCTTTGTAATATATAAAACAGACTAGTGTGCTAGAAAATTGACAGGCTTTTACTCTAAATTGGACAAGAAATATTTATTCATTACCATCTTCAGTAAGATCCTCAAAAATTGTCATGATGTCTGCCTTCAGATGTGCATATTCAACAGTTGCAGCAAACTTCCCCAAATTTGATGCAGCAGACCTTCTAACCATAGGCATGTCATCTTGACACAACTGACTGTATATTGACCTCAACTCCATCTTCAATGTTTCTGGTGCACTTGGGTATGCAATATGAAACAGTCCACAGGCTGAGACTCGGGCATAGACCATTCGCCCGCTGCTAGTCTCTGAAACAAAAACCAAACCATGCATAAGGGAAGATGGTCCACTAACATAATGAAATGTAACTAGCATTAGCAGGATATGAACAGCACGTTGTGAATGAATAACATGAATTAAGGAAGTAGTGATCAAGACCCACTTAACGCAGATCCATCAACCAATCTCAACCAAGAGTAAGACATTTATACAACAGACGATAGTCAAATTCCAGGTAATAAATACACTTAAAAAACTGAAACCAGTAATAAAACCCAGAGCCCAAATTAAAAGCATAAATAAACTGTAATACCCTGACCCCATATTTAATTTTAATTCTAATTGTTGTTGTGATTTGAAAAATTATAAAATATGTATATTTGTTAGACATATGTTAATTAAATGCCTTAATTTGGACTTGAGATAAGAAAATAATATATTGAGAGTAAGAGGAGTAGATAATTATGGTAGGAGGAGGACCAACTTGCAAATAAATTAAACATTAGAGAAATTAGAATGAGAAGGGACTAAACTGCAAAATTTAAGAGTAGTTGTAATCAAAGGCAAAGTTGAAGAAATGTATGGTTAGAGGCCAAAAAGTAAATAAAAAAAAGATGGAGGGACCGAATTAAAAAATAAAATAAATTTTAGAACTTTAAGTATAATAATTAGAAAGATTGGGGGGCAGAATTGTAATTTTCCCCAAAGTTTTTAGGAATGCATTTATAAGGGGGAGAAGGAGAGAAGTGTCGGGGGAGGCATCATTTTTCAGAAAAAAAAAAACAAAAACAGAGGGAGAGAGAAAGAGACGATGGAGAGGAAAATAGAAGAAAGAAGAAGGAAAAAGAGGAAGAGGAAGGGAGGAAGAATGGACGATTTCTCCACATCCAACGGTCTATTTTGGACGTTCTACTAGTCGAATCGAAGCTTAGAACGAGAGTAAGCTAACCCTTATTCCAGTTTGCAATTCCAACGGTTAGATTGAGAATAAACTGAGATCAAAAATCAGCGTCCAGAGTTTGAAACATGCAGAATTTAGAATTTTTTTTGGGACTAAATCGTCATTTAGGTGGGGTTTCTTCTTTCTCTCCTCTTTCAAAATTTTACTTCTTGCTATGTTTGCTTAGGGTTTCATGAATTGTGATGGTTGTTGTGATTTTTGATGAGTTGCAAGATTTTGAATGGGTTTAGTTTGATAAACATGTAAAAGTTATGATTTCCATGAAGTGCTTTTGTTTTATGAATTTAAGTTCATAAGAGGTTATTGAAAAGTTCTGGAATCATGAAATGATGATGATTAAGTGATGTTTGTTGTTGAAGTTCATATGGGTTTCTTTGCTCTGTCTTATGAAGAAATTGAGAATTTCAATTTGAGTGTTTTGGAGCAAATTACATAATGGTCCTTTTCTGAACCTTGGAAGAATTACAAATTGGTCCTTTACAGTTTCGGTGAATTTACAGAATGGTCCTCGAATGTTTAGAGTAAATTATTGAATGGTCCTTTTGCGAAGTGAGTTTCCTCAAGGAATGAATTTATATTGTATCCAAATGAATTGGATTTGAATCATTTATGAGATATGGAATTGTTCACCAAAAGTGAGTGACTCTCTTATCCCAGCCCCACTTGAGGGTATGTTATCTGATGATATTATTTGATGTTGAAATTGATAATGTTGTTAAAGTTTCATTGGAAACATGTAAATTTAAACTTGTATGGTGGTGGATCCATTTTATTGAAACAATTGAACTTTAGATGTGGGTATATTTGTTTTCTCCCATACTGGTTATTGTTGACAAGGGTATTCATTTCTTAGTTGGTTTTCCGGTTGATATTGGTTGTTTGAATTTGTTTGCGCATGTGAATGTAATTGGTATCAGGTTCAGAAAAGGACCATTATGTAATTCTTCCCAAGTTCAGAAAAGAACCATTATGTAATTTGCTCCAAAACACTCAAATGGAAATTCTCAATTTCTTCATAACAAAGAGCAAAGAAACCATATGAACTTCAACAACAAACATCACTTAATCATCATCATTTCATGATTCCAAAACTTTTCAATAACCTCTTATGAACTTAAATTCATAAAACAAAAGCACTTCATGAAAATCATAACTTTTACATGTTTATCAAACTAAACCCATTCAAAATCTTGCAACTCATCAAAAATCACAACAACCATCACAATTCATGAAACCCTAAGCAAACATAGCAAGAAGTAAAACTTTGAAAGAGGAGAGAAAGAAGAAACCCCACCTAAATGACGATTTAGTCCAAAAAAAATTCCAAATTCTGCATGTTTCCAACTCTGGACGCTGATTTTCGATCTCAGTTTATTGTCAATCTAACCGTTGGAATTGCAAACTGGAACAAGGGTTAGTTTACTCTCGTTCTAAGCTTCAATTCGACTGGTAGAACGTCCGAAATGGACCGTTGGATGTGGAGAAATCGTCCATTCTTCCTCCCTTCCTCTTCCTCTTTTTCCTTCTTCTTTCTTCTCTTTTCCTCTCCATCGTCTCTTTCTCTCTCCCTCTGTTTTTTTTTCCTCTGAAAAATGATGTCTTCCTCGACACTTCTCTCCTTCTCCCCCTTATAATTGCATTCCTAAAAACTTTGGGGAAAATTACAATTCTGCCCCCCAATCTTTCTAATTATTATACTTAAAGTTCTAAAATTTATTTTATTTTTCAATTCGGTCCCTCCATCTTTTTTTTTATTTACTTTTTGGCCTCTAACCATACATTTCTTCAACTTTGCCTTTGATTACAACCACTCTTAAATTTTGTAGTTTAGTCCCTTCTCATTCTAATTTCTCTAATGTTTAATTTATTTGCAAGTTAGTCCTCCTCCTACCATAATTATCTACTCCTCTTACTCTCAATATATTATTTTCTTATCTCAAGTCCAAATTAAGGCATTTAATTAACATATGTCTAACAAATATACATATTTTATAATTTTTCAAATCACAACAACAATTAGAATTAAAATTAAATATGGGGTATTACATTTCCTACCCCCTTAAAAGAATTTTGCCCACAAAATTCGATCATCGAGGAAGCGAAAGACAATATACTATACATTGTTCATTCATTTCTGCCACATGTCTCATGTGTTCAAACCAAATCATCAACAACTGGCCATAGCCAAACAAAATTTGTCAAGTAAACTAACCACAATTTTGCATCACAATCCATTCAAATGATCTCTTCCTAGTGAGACGTATTTTGGCAATACATTGACTTCAATGCTTAGCAAGATAGCCTCCAAGTTTTAAGGATTTGTGCAGTATGTTCATATCCCCTTTTCGATTATAAGAATTCATGCCCAATTATGAGTTGCTATTTATGTCTTCTCTCCTTCTTTTATTGAGCATTGACTGAGTTCATGAGTGGACAAGAGGTCCTTGGCATTTGAAAAGTTAGTGGATTATGAGTGTCATCTTGATTTGGGAATAAAGAATGTGAGTATGTTTTAAATAAATTGAGGAGCAGTTACTGCATGCTATGTTTAGCCCCTTTCGTGAGATGTTAAATAAATGAATAAAATTCTTTTCCCTATGCATTCCCAAAGGAGATATCTTTTATTATAGCCACACCATGTTCTTTGTAATCTCATTTTCTTTTTAGGAATCACCTTTATTGTAATTCGATGTCATCTTTATCTTCATTCATAATTTTATAAAATAAAATTGATACTAGATGAGAGGTACCAATAGTGATTTTGGATTGGTATATTAAGAAGTTGAGGACAAAAGAGATTCCGTTGGTGGAGGCGATGGTGGAACCATTCACATGAGGAGGCCAGAGGAGGAGATGCAAGCTAAGTATCCACTTTTGTTCGACAATTGAGATTAGTGTTGAAAAATTCGGGGACCGAATTTCTTAAGTGGGGAAGATTGTAAGATCCTAGAAATTTAGACTTTAGTTTTAGGGGCCTAGAAATAGAATTAATGGTTTATAGAATTCAAAATAGATTTTGAGCTAGTTTCGGGCCAGTATTAGAAGTTTTAGTTTAGAATTTTTTTTATAAATTTGCAAACTCGGAAATTTGGGATTTTAATTGTCATATTTGAGACCCTCGTATTTTATTTGGCTTGTGGTAAATATTTGGGAGCAAACAGAGTTTAAAATTTTATCTGACTTTTATTTTGGTACTGCAATAGATCACATTCGAGTAAGAAACGAGATATGTTAGAGATAGAGTTTTCAAAAATAAATTTCATATTTGGAATCTACCTCTTGAAACGAATCAAACGATATAACTTTTGTAAAAAAAAATTTCACTTTGAAAAATGTGTTTTTAGGGACTAAAACGTAAGGAATTCTGAAATTTAGAGAATATTCCAGAGAATATTCCCTCTCTAGAACTTGAAAATTACTTTCAGCCTCCCAACTTTGAGAATTACCAAAACAGCCCCAACATCATAAAATTGCCCACACGACTCCTTCTTCATTTTCTTACACTCTCTCGTCTTGCACTCTTCCTCACCACCCACGCCCCCAGTTGCCGTCCAGCCACCCTCCACCACCACAGATGACGTCGGCAAACTCCCAGCACCACCGTACGCCGGCGAACAGCCTCCGCCGTCACTCATTTCTTCTCATCTCCTCTAGGTGGCGTTTTCTCACCCATTTCTTTGATTTTCGTTTTTTGTTTCACCCACTTGTTTCCTCTAATATTCTCTGATATTTTGATTTTCGTTTTCTCACACAATTCTTGAATTGTGTAATTGAATCATTGTTGTGAATGTGTTTATAGATTTGCTTACACTGGTCGTTGGTTGGAAAGCAAAAAGGTGTAGTTATCTATCCTCGGAATCAAGGTGAGTGGCTTTCTTATCTCGGCCCCGCTTGAGGGTTTGCTTGTTAATGATATTACTTGCTTTATAAATCGCCTAGTTGTTAAATGTGCTTGTTGCGATATTACTTGTCGTATAAATTGCCTAATTGTTAAATCTGCTTGTGAATGATCCCACTTGTTATTCAAATTGCCTATTTGCTAATGGTTACTTGAGACTTCCGAACTTCAAGTATACTTGCATTGACCAGAAGCTCCGTGAATGATTTGCCTTAATAGAAATTGTGAAATTTTGGCGAAGTACATTGATGATAATAGTTGCACTTTGGTTGCTAACTTACCAGCCCATGTATGATGTGTATTGATGCTGATTAGCATTCATTTCTTATTCTGTTGTGTAGTATGTTTTGGTTAGGCTGGATTGGATTGTGTTTGTGTTTTGGTTGATTATAACATTCATTCCTTAGTCTAATGAGTGGTATGTTTTGGTTTTACTGAATTGGATTGTGTTTGATTGTAACATTCACTTCTTACTCTGGTGTGTCATAGGTTTGATTCCGCTGAATTGAATTGTGTTTGTGTTTGTATTGTGCTTGTGTTTGTGTATGCTGGGGACGGCGATATGTAACGCCCAGCCGAGTTATGAGAGGAGACAGACAAGAGAGACCCCTGGGGACGGCGACACGTAACGCCCATGTAGATATGGAAAAGGAAATGGATATGAGAACCCCTTGGGGACGGCGATACGTAACGCCCAAGTGGAAAGGAAAATAGATATGGAAATGAGAAACCCCCTGGGGACGGCGATACGTAACGCCCGGGAGGGAAATTGAAATGGAAATGTGTATGCTGGGGACGGCGATACGTAATGCCCAGCCGAGTTATGACATTTGATGTAGTTATTGTGATGAAACTTTGTTGGCTATGAATTGATTATTGTGTGCTATTGAATATCGATATTGTTCATATTAGACGTTTTACTCTCTCTTATGGTTGAGACGATATCATTGTGTTGTCATATTGATGGTGTAAGATTTCTATAGATATTTGGGTTGACCGAATTTTCATGGTTTATACATAAGCCCTCTCTTTGAATAAAACAAATGGGTTTTTAATTTGATCCGGTGTATTATAAAATCATAACTTCCCACAAGGTTTTTAAATGTTCCTTCACTCTTTTCTCAGTCAATAGCCCCTAGAACTTAAATCATGGAAATCTTAAGAAATGTCAATTTTCAACTATTTCAACGTTGAATTCTTGAAGGCGATTTTTGAACAGAGCTTTTATGACCTCAATTTCACATAACTTAAAATGATTTTTTTGTTAAAGAGTAATCTTTATATGTGTTTTATACTCAAATTCCTTTTTAGCAAAAATTATTCTTTCATTGCTTTTATTTTGCTACAACTTACTCTTTTACCACTTCTCTTTTATCAAATCGTAATATTGTGTCTCTCTTTACTTTACGATAATTAAACTTTATTTCTATTTACTTAAATTTCAAGTAACTTTAGAAGACATTTTTTTTGTATATTAAGAACAAATTTCTTACATGTATCATACTCAAACATCATTTTAGTAAAACTTGGCTTTCGTTACTCGTTTGTTCAAGCAGATAGACTTTACCTTATGAGACTAGTTTCTAAAAGGTTTTTGAATCCTCGTAAAGCTTCTTGCTATCATTCTTAGTCAAATGTCACTTTGCTGCTTGTTTACTTTCAAAGAATATATGTCTATCCTTTATTATGTTATCCTTTGCCTTACATTTTTGTGCTCTTGAAGTTCTGTCCATGCTAGACTATTACAGAAAAATATATTGATTTCTATTGTGTGTTGTTATGTCAGCTGGTTTTAGATTGGTTATTCCCTCTCCCTACGTGGTGGTGCCCTACACCACGACTGTGATGAGTTAGCCGCTCACTGAGTTTCGACTCACCCCACGTTTAACATTTTTCAGATATAGGTGCATGTCAAGTGTCAACTTCTGCTCTCAGAGGGAGTTATTTAGAAGCCCACGTCATTGTTCGTGTGGGTATTTTATTCATTGAATAGGATGATTCTAAAATTCTAGATTGTCAGCTCCACTAGTACTTAGGGAGGGGGATTCAAGGATTTATTTGATATTTTGTATGACTCTTTGATGCCATAGTTTAATTTGGAACTGTATCTTTATTTGATATTTTGAGACAGTGTATGTACTGATTGATGATATTCTAAATTGATAGATTAACGAAAATGTGCAAGTGAATGATGAATTATATATGTCCAAGTATTGTTTAGCATAAGTGTGTATAAAGTGAATTATTGTGTTATTGTTTTGTTTTTATTTGAGTTGACGATGGGTAGGCTTATGGCGTGGGATGGACCCATGTCCGTGCCGGTCACGTGCTCCCACTTAGAGAGTCGTGACATAAACATTGATAGTGACTAGTGAGCAAGAAGCAAAGTTAATTAGCAACAGTCAAAATGGAATTACCCAAATACATTGACAAAAAGTGTTATCTAACCTTAACCAAAGGGATAAACTAGTCAACCAAGTCACTCTCCCTCATTCGACAAAGGGACTCCACAGCTTTCTCTCTCACACATGTTTCCTCAACAGTGGAGAGCGTCTCTAGAGGTGGAAGTAACACATTGGCATGTTCCACTCCCCCAACTCTTCTGCCATTGCAAGAAGCACCTCATTGTCATCATCATTGTTCTTGCTAAAAAATGGAATTAATTCCTTACGAGTTCAAAACACTAATTATGCTTCCAAGAATTCTGGCAAAGTAAGAAAATAGTCAAAATTGTAAGAGGATATACATCAAATAAAACCATATCTTCAGAAAATAAATGATTAAACAAATAATACTCCAAGCAGTATTATATTATTTATGTTCAAAACACTAATTTGAGTTCCCTAGAACATCAAACTTTTATTTTTTCCCTCTTCTTTGTTCAGACACAGACAAACTACTTTACTTTCCCTCGGTTTTTTTTAAGTGTTCAAAAAATTAAAATAGGAGTTCAAAGTTCAAGTGAACTGAAAATACGATAGAAACTGCCTAATTATAACTCACTATTGGCATGCCGCATTAATAATATTTAAAATCTTCCTCAAACAGAAACATCGGGAAATCACGTAAAGCACTAGTTAGAACAAGAAAACAAAACCCTAGTGATTACATCAAGTTATTCGAAGGCTGTTGGAGAAAACAAGGAGATAAAAAACCGAAATTCTAAACCCATAAGTCTAACACTCTAGATTTTATGAGCGTTGCAAGAATCAAAGAATCGACACTTCAAACAAGCCAACTGTAAGTGACTCCAGAAACCCATCGAATGCAATTTACTCCCAAATTCGAGGAAAATAACAAAACCCAGAGCGCTAAGATGCAAGATTTTAAGCTTTTAGCTCCTCTCTTACCTTTTTAGGCAACCAAACGAGGGATGATTCGATGTTTGGCTCAATCAAATATTAATCATTCATTTCAAAATTAGAGAACACAATAATGCAATTCCTTGAAGAAATCAATGAATTGAGAAGTGTGAGAGTCCTTTTACCAATCTTTAATGTTTATGCTTCCCGCCGGTGGCCTCGGATTCCAGAGAAAAACTAAAGATTTTTTTAGCAAGTTTTTGGGTGATACTTAATGGACGAGAATATTGCACCTAAGGCCTTTATGCTGTGTAATAATCTCTTAAAATGTTCAACATATCTAAGATGTCAATCTTAGAAAGTCCAAGGGTGCGTTCGGATGGAGAGGTTAAGTTAAATGAGAATAAAGGAATAGGGGAGGTAATAAAGGAGAGGTAAAGAATTTGTGTTATAAAGGAGGTTTTTAATAAATGTTGTTTGGAAAAATGAGAGATAAAATAGGAATTATGATGTGAAATTATTTTAAAGGGTATGTAATGATTGTGGTGGGTTGAAATAATTGTATTGGTATTTTAAATTTGTATAGGGGTAAAAATGGTAAAAATAAAGGGGATAAAAAGTGGTTATTTTTTTTTTGGGTTTTGGTGTTAAAAAAGTAGTATGAGTAATGATTGCCTCGAAATTTGTGCTAAAGGAGGAAGTTAATAAAGGAGATTTTTGGAGTGGTAAGATAAAGGAGGATGAAGGTGTGAATGTGGGACCAAAATGTAATTTTTGAGTAGTGAATTGTAAAATTTTGGGGACTAGACTATATATTTTTCCTGTTTACCGTCTTTTAATTTTATTTTAAAATTTTGATACTACAAAAAATATTACCCATGTATATAATATAGGAGGGACCAAAATGTATATTTTCTAGGGTATGAATTATGTATTTTTCAAAATTTTCTTCTTCAGTAGTTGCAGAACCAAAAATATTAGCCATATACTGAATGATGGACCAATATGTATCTTTTTTGGGTAAATTACACGGTGGTACCCTGTGGTTTGACCCTATTTCAATTTGGTACCCTGTGGTTTGAAACCTGACACTTTGGTACCCTTTGGAGCTATTTTGTAATTTTAACCATAACAAATTTACAAAAATTACCAATTGACCCAAAATTTTTTCAAAAAAGTACAAATAGGTCCCTGGATACATATTATTTAGGGACTAAAATGAGAACTTTAAAGTTTTGGATACATATACAAATAGGTCCCTCAAAAATTACCAATTGACCCTGTGGTTTGAATTTTGTTTTTATATTTTTACACTACAAAAAATATTACTTATATATATACTGGAAGAAGAACCAAATTGTAAAGTTTTGGGGAATGAATTATATATTTTTTCCCATTACTGTTTTTTAAATATGTTCATAAATTTTTACATCACAAAAAATATTATTCATATATATACTGCAAGAGGGACCAAAATTTATATTTTTTGGGTCTTGATTATATATTTTATTTCATGAATTAAAATGTAAATAATATGGACTTAATTATTTTATTTTAAATTTTGACTCTAAAAAATATTATTAAAATAATTGAAAAAATAGAGGAAGGGATACCAACATATAAAAAATTATATATTTTGATGACTCAAGTATTAACTTATTGAGTTGGTATAATATCTAAGTAGAGTTTTGTTTTGTAATTAAACATAGCTAGATTTGTCATTATCAAAACATTGATTTTAGCAAGAGATGAATATAATAAGAAGTGAAGTGGGCAGTCTTTGTATTTGTCAATGGAGTCAACTAATAACACAACAGGGGAGGAACATCAATCAAACCATTTCTTTTCTTCCAAAGTTAACTTCCATTCTTTTTAATATTTGTTTTCTTTTGAAAAATGTAATGTGAAGGGGACGGTTATTTCTTTATGGAAAAGATAAATTTCTTTGTACAAGACCAATAGGTTCAATTAATGTAGAGAAAACTAGTTGTAGATATTTTGACTATTTTAAAGTATATTAAAAATATCTACCAGTTGGTTAACGAAATTATATAATAAATCTCAGGCTAATTTTTTTAAAAAAAAAATTACATTTTTCATGAAAAATACATTTGTTCTCTTTTCCAAATTGTTAAATCTTAATTAAGCTTTTTGATGGCTATCATTTGAAGTAACTAATTAGCTAATGCCTTCTTCACTTTGTGACTTTTAACTGCATAACTGCATAATTATCAAAAAACTAAAAATGAAAACTGCATAACTGCATAAGTGAATTTCATGGCCAGTTGTTTGCAATTTTTCTTAAGGTTTTTGAAAAGATAATCAAGGACAAACTTCACTAACATCAATAGTCTCCAATTTAAGCATGCTTTTGAGCACTTACAATGAAATTGTAGATATTTTGTTTCCTGAAAAAATCGAATTATAGTCTTATGATGGAACTTTTTTATGAGAATGAACACAATCTTTCTTTTTATAGTAACGAGCAGAAGCATTTTTCAGAAATGGCCTGCATTTATAGTTGGCTTGATAAGTTTTGAAAACAATAATAACATGTAAAGCCCAAAATCACTAATTAAACTTTGTTCATGTAAGTCCAAAATAATTTTATTGGTTATCCTGGTGTAATTATCAATGGGAAGCCTAATACAAATTCTGCACTCCCATTTTATCAGAATGGTATTTTCTGCTATAAGTATAGTTAGCAAGGAATCAATAATGTTGATTTTTTTTTTCTGGTTAGTACAGATCTTTATCAAGTAAATATAATACTAAAATGATAAGAGTTTATATATATATATATATATATATATATATATAAAGGAAGCACTTAGTTTAACTTGAAAATTGAAAGGAAGTGATCTTCGATGCAAATTTGAGCATATACAGTAGACAGACATATGAATAGGTGAGACTAACAAATAACTTGAGAAGCTTAAAAATTATAAACAAATTAAAGTGGGAAGGAGTCATGAAGAGGAAGTTTATAAATGGAAAAAATCTTGAGGACAAGTTTCATAGTTCAAACACTCTACAAATTAGTTAACAGAGTGAGTGCATTGTGATAGGGGTTATCAATTCTTCAAGTAGAGTCAACCCAGCAAAACCTAAATTAACAAGAATCAACCATTTAGTTCATGTATGTAGTATTCTGTGATTAAACTGAACAATGATTTCAGGCAATAAATTATTAAGAAAGTACATTCCAAGTTTTGAAGACAGAGGTTTGTGGAAAAAGTGTACCATGTGTTGACTTGAACGCACGCACGCGTCTCATACTAATAGTATAATAAGAGAAAGAAAACAACATATATGTATGGGTATGAATATGATTGTTAATTCCTTTATCAGAAAAAATATATAATTCGCTCTAAAAAATTTATAATTCAGTCCACAAAAATTACATTTTGATCCTTCAAACCTCCAACTTCCAATATCATCCCGCCATTCCTATCTCCCTCCAATATCAAATTCTCCAATAGCATAAATTTCAAAACAATTTCAATATCATTTTATTTCATGGGACTCACAATCAAACATAAAAGTTTTCATTCTAGTATCCTTCAATATTGTTCATTGTCAATTACTATTTTATCCTTATATAACTTTAGAATATCAATACAATTATTTCAACCAACTAAAATCATTACATACCCTTTAAAATGTTTCACTAGTATCTCTCAAATTCTCAAACACAATTTTATCAAACCACTTCAATATCATAATTTGAATCAAATTAAGGCATAACGTGCAATTAACATTTTAGCATTTTATGATTTTAATATATTAGCCACAGCATGACATTATACCATTTCAAAAATAACTCTACATTTCTTAACTAAGATGAAGCTATGAATTAAAATTAACAACAAAAAAAGGGACCCGATTATATCCGAAAGTTTAATGTTTCAAAATATTACATCCACGACCACCCATCAGCTGCTTAATATATATATATATATATATATATATATATGAATTCATAATAATCACTCAAACAAGAGTTGACATTTTGATGATATCCTTTTGTATGATGATAATTTTTTTAGCATATATAATCTAGCATCAGAATTTGAGGAACCAATAGCAGATATTTTCATGGTAGACAAAGCAGTGGCATTCTCCATAATATATTTTGCAAATTGCAGCTCACACTCCACCCCTTTAAATCCTTCCATTTGGCATTTTGCAAGGCTTGATGGAATCCTTTTTGCTCTAACAAAATCATTTCCCATACGGTGCCCTATCGGCAGTTCCTTCTGGTGTCATCAATATTAACATAAATAAAATTCATTTTTGATAAAAAAAAGAAATAAAACTGAAGTGAAGAAGTTATAGAACAAGCAAGGCTAATCAACAAACCTTAATAATGACAAGGATTTGAATCTTGGGGGAGTTCTCTAGAATTCCTGCTATAACCTTCCATTCATAGTTCTCCATGTTAAGCTCTATGTGCACTAAATTGGGGAATGTCTTTTTAACATCATGACACACATCCAGCATCATAACCTAACAAATGAAAAAATATATATTAAGATTGGGTTTATAGTAATTTAATTTCAATTAATGATGAGTTGTGAAAGGATTGTACCGATCCAAGGTGCAAGAATTCAACCCTATGAAATACTGTCCAAGGGATGTCAAGATAATCAACATCCGTGGAAATCAACTTTGGTAAAGAAGCTTGGCTACAGACCCACAGACATGAAAATCAACCCTTTCCAAATGAAGCTTCTTGAGCGATGGTAAACAAACAGAAGACAAGGCATTCACTTCTAAACCATATAACTTCAAAACAACGATTGTTTGGCAAGTGAACACGCTAGAATGCAAGAAAATGTTGTCGGATTCATCGTGGATGTCAAGATGCTCAACTTGGTGTTGTATAGCATGGTTTACCCATTGGTTGATGTGGGATTCACTAGCCTTCCTATAAAACATTTTTATAGGCAGCAGAGAATCTCGAGAGGTAAGAAATGAGTCTACAGATTTAAGGAAACGACGATATTTTCTTTTGTTTTTTATATAGTCTTCATCGCTGAAGTCGAAGGTTGTGGTTGAGCGCCACAGTGAGATAGAATACCGGTTGCAACAGAGTCTTTGGTGGGAAGAAAAGAGAGAATGTGATGTAGCAATGAATCTGGTAACAAACTTATATAATCGTTGTTGCTCATGGCTTCACTACGCACTATTCAGAAGTAGAGTGGAAAGTGGAAGCACACCATTAAAATGCTTATATCAATACTAATTTGAGTTTAGAACTAAGAATACTGAATACACAAGCAAGCAGTCAAGTACAATAAATCTCAAGTCTTAAGTCTAAGCCACATCCTATTGCAGTTAACAAGCAAACCAAAGCAATTGTCACCATTCACGAGAAAGAATGTCAAATCTATAATTGTAAGCATCAAAGGATTAATCCAATAAACCTAAACTAATAAAAAAGCATCTCTTGTTGTCTCTGTAAAAACAAGTATGAATTTAGAACTTAGAAGTTAGAATACACAAGCACAATAATGAGTTTCTCAGTCCCAAAATGCTAATTTGAGTTCAGAACTAAGAATACACAATCAGTAAGTATAATGAGTTTCTAAGCCCTAAAATGAAAAGAAGTAAAATCAGAAACACTTGATAAACTTTGTGTGTGTCTAATAAATTAAAATTACCGAAGAAGCAGAAGCAGAAAACGACGCCGAAGTGGAGAGTGAGAAAGAACTGGGGCAGAAATGAGAAATCATTTGAGGTTCATAGAATTCCATTTCTTTTCCTTTTTCTATCACAGAGACAACGTTAGGCTTTGCCGCTTTGGCTGTTTGGCATATAAAGAACCAAACCGGGTCAAAAATGGATACACGTTATTTCTTTTTAGGCCAAAGTCCTATTTTGGTCCCCCAGTTATGCTTCTTGTTCCAAATAGGTCCCCCAGTTATTTTTTGTTCCATATTGGTCCCCCAGTTATGCAAAACTTGAAAAAGTTGGTCCCTCTAACATTTTCCATCCATTTTTCCGTTAAAAAAAAGAGGAAAAATAAACTTTCATCCCCAAAAGTTTTATTTTCTTATATTAAGGTCCTTTTCTTTTTATAATAGGATCAAAACATAAGAAAATGAAGTAAATTAAGATTTTGAGTGAATTTACCCAAAAGCACAAAATAAATCTCTCTCTCTCTCCCTCTCACGAAACCGCTGAGACACACGACGACGACGGCGAAGTCATTCACGCTTCCTCCATCGCCGTCCTCTTCCTCCGACTTCGAGTTCTCCAGCTCCGCCGTCTCCCCTCGCAAATCTGCCTCCTCCGCCGCCGCCGACGACCTCTTCTACAACGGCCAACTCTTACCTCTTCATCTCTCCCCTCGCATTAACATGCTCCGAACCCTCCTCTCCTCCTCCGCCGCCGCACGCGACTCCTCCGGCAGCTCCAACGACTCCAACTCCCTCTTCGCCACCACCACCGACTTGGAGTCGTTAGAGCTGCCGGAGGAGTCGCGTGCAGCGGCAGAGGAGGAGGAGAGGAGGGTTCAGAGCATGTTGATGCGAGGGGAGAGATGGAGAGGTAAGAGCTGGCCGTTGTAGAAGAGGNGACCTTAATATAAGAAAATAAAACTTTTGGGGATGAAAGTTTATTTTTCCTCTTTTTTTAACAGAAAAATGGATGGAAAACGTTAGAGGGACCAACTTTTTCAAGTTTTGCATAACTGGGGGACCAATATGGAACAAAAAATAACTGGGGGACCTATTTGGAACAAGGAGCATAACTGGGGGACCAAAATAGGACTTTGGCCTTTTTTTTAATAACTTTTGAGGATAATCCAACAGGTCTACCCAAATTACCACAAATTATGCACTTTTTGTTTTGGCCAAAGTCCTATTTTAGTCCCCAGTTATGCTCAGTGTTCTAAATTGGTCCCCCAGTTATTTTTTGTTCCACATTGGTCCCCCAGTTATGCAAAATTTGACTAAGTTGGTCCCTCTAACAGTTTTCATCCATTTTTCCGTTAAAAAAAAAGACAAAATTGATTTTTAACTCCTAAAATTTTAATTTTTTTGCATCAAGGACATTTTCCTCTATAATAGAACCAAAATGTAAGAAAAAAAAATACTTGGGGGTTTTAATTTATTTTACACAAAAACTCTCTCTCTCTCTCCCTCCCTCCTCTGGCATACGATCAATCTTCAAAATCAACATCCCAGAATCCAAATCATAATCAAAATCCACCAAACACCTTTTAGGTTTCGCGGATGAATAACCCCCAAATCTCCCACATCCCTTCACCTCCATTCTTACATTCCCTTCTTCATACACCACTCCTTCAATCGCTCCACGCGCATTAAACATATCCACCAGCCCAATCGGCGAAGAGACAATCTTTTGTGGGTCTTCCGGGTAATCGGGGTCGGAGGACGGAGCCGTCGGGAAGGACACTGTCGTCGCCTACCTGAACCACAAAAACACCGTGACCGCGCCGTTGAGAGAGAGTTTTTGTGTAAAATAAATTAAAACCCCCAAGTATTTTTTTCTTTCTTACATTTTGGTTTTATTATAAAGGAAAAGGTCCTTGATGCAAAAAATTTAAACTTTTAGGAGTTAAAAATAAATTTTATCTTTTTTTAAACGGAAAAATGGATGAAAACTGTTAGAGGGACCAACTTTGTCAAATTTTGCATTACTGGGGGACCAATATGGGACGAAAAATAACTGGGGGACCAATTTGGAACACTGAGCATAACTGGGGGACCAAAATAGGACTTTGGCCTTTTGTTTTTGGTAAATTATACAAAAGACTTTGTGGTTTGACCCATTTTCAAATAGGGTTCTTGTGGTTTAAAAAGTGTCAAATAAGGTGCCTGTGATTTGTTCCGTTAACAAAAAGGGTCCTTAGGTATATTTTCGTCCAAAAATTGACAGAAATTTTAGCTAAAATACTATTTTAAGACCCTAACTATTAATTTTTATGCGTTTGACTCCCTATTTGTATGAGAGAAGGACTTTGACACAAAAAAAGAAAAATTTCATAGTAATAGTCAGGGTCTTAAAATAGTATTTTAGCTAAGATTTCTGTCAAATTTCATACAAATAGGGAGTCAAACGCATAAAAATTAATAGTTAGAGTCTTAAAATAGTATATTAGCTAAGATTTTCGTCAAATTTTAGACGAAAATATACATCAGGACCTTTTTTTTTACGGAGTAAACCACAAGGACCCTATCTGAAAATAGGTCAAACCACAAGGCCCTTTTGTGTAATTTACCTTTTTATTTTTTTTTTGTTTTTTTTATGAGGCGGGTTAATCTATATAGTTAGGATTTTTAATAAACTAATAATTTAATTTCTGTAAAATTATTGAACTGATAATTTAATTTCTAAAAGATTAAAATACACAATTTTAATCTCTGAAAGATCAAAATAATATATAAATTAATTATTTTTATGGACTAATAATATACAATTTTAATCTTTTAAAGACTAAAAAATATATCCTCTTTATGTTACAAAACTAATTTGAAAAATGATATTTAATTTAATTTAGAAATAAAAACCTTAATTAAAAGATAATAATTAAAAAATCTCATTAAGTTAATTGAGAGATATATCAGGAGCTCAAAATATTTGTGGACAAAAAAAAGTCACAAGAAAATGTTATCAAAACTACCATATTTAGTGGTTGTTCCATGGGACTTAAATGAAACCATCATCATGCACCAGTTTTGCCGCGATGAAATATGACCATGAAGATGCCAAATTATAAGTAGTTATTTTAAGATATTACTGATAATATTCAATTTAAATTAAAAGTTTGAAATCTTTAATATATTTTATATAAGTTGTCAACCTGCCAGTCCAACCCAAAACCACTGCGAGTTTGGAATTTTCAACTTAAACCAATCTGACAATCCAAATCAAACCAACCCAAAACTGCGGGTTGGATTGGTTTTGACGGTCGAACAGCTGAACACCCCTAGTAGGATCCATGATCTATAAGAAAAACATGGTTACATTAGACATGCAACAAAATTACCCTTTTCCTTTAATTCCATTTTGTATGCTTGTTGTAACAGAATTATATGGTCATATAGGAAGTGGTATTAATTAATAGTATTAGGCCTGTTTATTGATGAAGCAAACTTTGGAGCTACGAGGAATTTTCAATATTAAGAATTTAAGCAATTCATTTTTTTTTTTTTCGGTTAATGCCATAGATATCTCCCTCCTATCCATATGACGGTCTAAGCAAAGTCGAAGACTAATCCCATTTGAGTTACAGAGATGAAATTGTTGAGTCCTCCCAACAATGTCGACTTTAGGGATCGAATCTGGGTGCTCTCGCCTATCCATTTTTGTTTTGTTAAATACCTACTTAATATAATTGAAAAATTAAGGGAAATTACTCATAGACTGTAGGAATTAGTGAATTCAGTAGCATATGAGCAAACACTGTTATGCTTTACATAATACCGATTTTAAGAACATAATTCATAGTGACTTTGATCCAGAATTGACTAGTAAGAGTGAAAAGAGACAGAATTAACTTTAGTTTGATTGGAATTTTTAATGAGGCAGTCTTCTTTCGTATACTACTGTCTACCTAGAGTTTTGTTTTGTAATTAAACATAGCTAGATTTCTCATTATCAAAACATTGATTTTAGCAAGAGATGTATATAAGAAGTGGATTGGGCAGTCTTTTGTATTTGCCAATGGAGTCAATTAATAACACAACAGAGGAGGAACATCAATCAGACCATTTCATTTCTTCTAAAGTTAATTTTCATTCTTTTTAATATTTGTTTTCTTTTGAAGAATGTAATGTGAAGGGGACAGTTATTTTGTTTTCTTTATGATAAAGATAAGTTTCTTTGTACAAGACCAATAGATTCAATTAATGTAGAGAAAACCAGTTTTTCAAATCAATATAGATAACATCATCACCTTATAGTGATATTAGTGATCGAATGTCAAACACTGTCAATATCTTTCCACAGAAAAGCATAGTATTTTTTTAAAAAATTATCAGAAAAATTAAATGAATTCTCATAAATTATTTTTACTATTTTAAAATATGTTGAAAATAATTAATATAAACTTAGTAAGGTCATTTTAAAATTTAAAATAACATTCACATGCTTGTAAAAGCCACTAGTATATTATATAACTTTAATTTGAAATCTTCTATTACCAGTTGGTTCTTGAAATTATATAATAAATCTTACGCTATTTTCTTTAAAAAAAAAAATTACATTTGTCATGAAAAATACATTTGTTCTCTTTTCCAAATTGTTAAATCTTGATTAAGTGTTTTGATGGCTATCATTTGAAGTATCTTACCTAATGCCTTCGTCACTTTGTGACTTTTAACTGCATAAGTGAATTTCATGTGCAATTGTTTGCAATATTTCTTAAAGTTTTTGAAAAGATAGATTACTTTTTGTACAACATTACACAATTTCAACTACTTATCAAGGACAAACTTCACTAACATCAATGATCTCCAATTTAAGCCTGCTTTTGAGCACTTGCAATGAAATTGTAGATATTTTGTTTCCTGAAGAAATCGAATTACAGTCTTATGATGGAACTTTTTGATGAGAAAGAACACAATCTTTCTTATTATAATAACGAGCAGAAGCATTTTTCAGAAATGACCTGCATTTATAGTTGGCTTGACAAGTTTTGAAAACAAGCATAACATGTAAAGCCCAAAATCACTAATTAAACTATGTGCATGTAAGCCAAAAATAATTTTATTGGTTATCCTGGTGTAATTATCAATGGGAAGCCTAATACAAATTCTGCACTCCCATTTTATCAGAATGGTATTTTCTGCTATAAGCATAGTTAGCAGGGAATCAATAATGTTGTTGATTTTTTGTTTTCTGGTTAGTATAGATCTTTATCAAGTAAATATAATATTAAAATGATAAGAATTTTATATATATATATATATATATATAAAGGAAGCACTAAGTTTAACTTGAAAATTAAAAGGAAGTGGTCTACGATGCAGATTTGAATATATACAGTAGACATATGAATAAGTGAGAATGAGACTAAAAAAAAAAAAAAAACTTGAGAAGAGGAAGTTTATAAATGGAAAGAATCTAGAGGACAAGCTTCATAGTTCAAACACTCTGCAAACTAATTAACAGAATGAGTGCATTGTGTTAGGCCTACCAATCCTTCAAGTAGAGTCACCCCAGCATAACCTAAATTAACAGAAAGCAACCATTTAGTTCATATATGTCGTATTATGTGATTAAACTGCACATTGATTTCAGGTAATAAATGATCAAGAAAGTACCTTCCAAGTTTTGAAGACAGAGGTTTGTGGAAAAAGTGTACCATGTGTTGACTTGAAATTGAAATCATAGGAAATGTAAGCTAATAAGCCAACAAGTGTGACACCTAAATCCAGGGAAGTAATTACAAGCACCAGCAAGGAAGGCATCTGTTGCCGTAGAATTCTGTTCATGACACAAAACATATATATCTCCTTAAACACTTGTATCATGAAAATAGGAAAACATTTTAAGTTAACCAATTTACCTCTTTTAATCAACTCCATTTTTCCCTTTTGTAATGGTTGACATGTATCAGATACTAATGTATCCTCGTCAGAATCTTCAACTGAAAATGAGATGGAAGAAGAATTGTAATTTTCATCATCTTGGTTGTCAAAGGACCATGTACTAGCTTGTGATACCAATCCCATTTCATTCATGAAATTCTGACATTCCAAGTAATATGTTGGGCAGGCTCCATATTGCTTGATCTCTATGGGGATCTTTGACTGGTTCTGTATAGAGGAAGCAAATTCTACCTGTAACAAAATCTTTGAATTGAAAGTGGCTCTAAATTTCATGATTTGCTGCAATCGTTTAGATACTATATTATCGAACCACATATGAACATGACTAGACATCGGTTTCCGTCCACCAGAAAATGAATGTTGATCCTCCCAGTTAGCCAACTCATAAAACTGTATGTCATCATGAACAAAATGGATATGGTACCTACATTGAACACATATTTTATTCCATGATAATGGAGGTGGAGGAGTAACAATGCAGTAAAGTAAGACCCAATCCAAGGAAAGAGGAGCAGAAGAGAGATCAACAATAATGCAAGGATGTGTTGTCTTGTACTTTAGCCACTCTGGCACACTACTTCCTGGGTAACTCACTTTAGCATTAAAAATGGAAGGAAGTGTTGTCCTACATTTTAACCACTCTGGAACTTCGCTTTCTGGGTATCTCATTTCATTAAGTCTCCAAAAGTAGTGCTCCTCTAATGATATTTTGTTGCATGTGAGTATAACATTTGCTAGAATGGCTTTGGTTGAATGCTCATCCAATTTAAAGCAATTCACAAATTTAGCTTGCTCTAGTTCACCAATTGATGAATCAACATGCACTGTCTCCAAAGATGAGCAATTATAAACTTCTAATGTTTGGAGGAATGGTGGCAGCTTTGGAAAGGATTGAAGGTTGGGACAATCAATAACTTGTAATTTTTGGAGGGATGGTGGAAGCTGTGACAGAGAACAAAGCCTTGTGCAGTTTATTAATTGTAACCAATGTAAGTTTGAAAAATGATGGATTTCAGGCAAGCTCTTGATACTATTTGATTCCATTGCTAATTTCGATAATGATGGCCATAGCCTAATGCTGTTTTCATCTTCAAAAATGTTACAGTCATCAAATAAGTTGCTCTGGATACACCTTAGGTTTTTATCACTTGATAGACCTAAAAATCCAAGCTTGGGCATATGACCAATACAGGAAGGCATCTCTTCAATAGCAGTCATTCGTAAATCCAAACTCTCTATATTATTTGCTATTATTGAAAACTCCTTCAAATTTGAGCATCCAGCTATGTGTAAATAAGAAAGGGATGCTAATTCATCATCACTTTTAAGACTTGTAAGGGCAACACAACAATGTAAAGATAAGCTCTTCAGCTTGTTTTGAGACAAAAGAGATGGATGAACCTTGTGAATGCTTGCACAATCATTGAGCTCTACGATTTCAAGATTTTTGGCTCTGGAGAAGTCTGGAAGCTCCGTGAGATGTTTGGAATCAGAGAGGTTGATTTTCTTTAAATTCACCACATTCTAAAATAAGACAAAGATAAACATCAATAGCTAATTAATTCATATTCGGCCAAAGTGCAAATATGATCTCATATCTTTTACTCAGTTTCCATTTCGGCCTTGTATATTTTTTTGTTGCAGTTTTGGTCCTATATCTTTGCAGAATGTTACAATTTTGATCCCATATCATTTTTAGTCCTATATCTTTTAGTCAAGTTGCACAATTAGTCCCATATCTTTGCGAAAGGATCAACCATTAGTTGATCATTTTGTAAAGATATGAGACCACTTCTAAACCTGACACAAAGGTATAGGACCAATTTTGCAATTAACTCAAAGATATGGGACCAAAAGTGCAACAACAAAGATATGAGACCAAATTGAATACTGAGCAAAAGATATAGAGCTAAATTTGCACTTTAACCTTCATATTCTAATCCACTAAATTCAATGCATGTCATACTTGCACTCCATGCCAAAGTTTCCTCATTCCACTATTTGGCAAGCAAAGTTCAACAAGATTTTCGGCAGAGAATGTCGATGGCAAAGACTTTAAAGGATAATTATCCCAACCAATATATCTTAGTTTATCTGGCAAATATCTAAGCCCTTGTGGAAGATACACATCATGCTTTGTAGAAGGATCAGAATTATAAATCTCAAGAAATAATAGATTGGACATCTTGAAAAATGCTTGAGGACTTAGGCACAAATCTTCTACTGTTGACAAGTCCAAAGTAATGCTTTTGATGGCATCACTCCCCTGATGATCAAATAAAAGTAAATCATATAAAAGTTTTATAATTCAACACATTAATTGTTCAAGAGTATATATCACGTATAATGATCTCATTTTTACCTTGTTATCCTTCAATACTTGACAAATATCTTTAACATCCCATAACCGGCTTCGCTTTCCGGGATCTTCCAAAGATTCTTCACGAACAATCTCCATTCCCATTTCTTTTATCAAGTGATGCATAGATACATCTTCTTGAAAAATTGATAAAAGTGATTTATCTTGAAGACTCCTTAATCCAATATTTGTTGACAAACCAGAAGCATCTAATAAATTCTTTATATGTTCAAGTTTTCTCTTTTTGAAAAAGCATGCAACAAATAAAAAGATATCTTGCTCTTCACGGTCTAGACTGTTATAGCTTAATCTCAGGATTGACTGAATATCTTTGTTTGGCATTTTCCTTAACTTCTCCAATTGACTTTCCCAAACACTTTTATCTTTACCATAAAGAGAGCATCCCAATACTGTTAGAGCCAATGGAAGACCCTTCGCATAATCAACAACTTTCTGTGATAGCCATTCAAACTCTTCATCACAAGATTTATTATCTTTAAAGGCTTTCATTTTGAAAAGTTGAAGAGCTTGATGAGACATTAATAACTCGACCTCATATACTTCATCTACATTTTCACCAGCAAGTGCTTCTTTATCTCTAGTTGTTATGATGATTCTGCTACCTTGTCCAAACCAATGGTGTGCTCCAGCTAAACTTTCTAGTAGTTTTGAATCACTAATATCATCAAGAACAACAAGAACCTTCTTTCGGCCAAGTCTCATTCGAACATAAGTAGATCCTCCATCAGGCATGACCTTGTAGGATTTTTTATCTTCAAGTAATGCAGAAAGAAGCTTATTCTTTATATGTTCTATCCCAAATCTTTCATACTCTTCTCTGACATTGGCTAAGAAACAAAAGCTTTCAAATGAATAGCACAATTTGTTAAATAATGCCTTTGCAACTGTTGTCTTACCAATACCAGCCATTCCCCAAATTCCAATAAATCGAACATCTTGTGACGAATTGTGCATTAACAACTCTACATTTTCAACTATTTCTTTAATTCCAACAAGACCATCTAAATAAACATCTTGGAACATAGGGTCCAAGTTTATCAACACACTTCTGACAATTTGTTGAATAAGCTCGGCTTCATTCCTGAAGAGAAAGAAAAAAATATCATTTATTTCAAATGTTCTTGATGGTTGGAAGATCATTTCATCCATAGGAAAAATTTATATTTTAAGTTCTCTCTCTCTCTTATATGTATATATATGATCTGTCTTTTGTCATAATAGAAACACTACTTAGATGTCAAACAGTTATTTTGGTCCTCAAACTATGGGATAAGTTTCATTTTGGTCCAAAACTTTTTTTTTTGTTCTGTTTTATTCCTCAAACTTTTACATTTGCTCCATTTTAGTCCCCTAAATGTGATTTCATCTTTTTTTTGTCGTTCTTTTTAACCTAGATAGCTTAGATTAACAATTTATCTCTCATTGTCATAATATAAGTGAGTTGGAAAAGAGAGAAAGAAAGTTTTTTACTCTTTGAAAAAAAATCAAGCACAAACTTATCTCTAATTTCTGACTAAAAATGTAAAACTAACTACAAAATTTTTCTTATCTCTTTGTCAACAAACTTATTATGACAAATATAAGAGAAATAGTTCATTTAGTTGTACAAGTTAGAAATCACAACAAAAATATCAGGAAATCACATTTTGGGGACCAAAACTGAACAATTGTGAAAGTTTGAGGACCAAAACAAAATAAAAAATAGTTTTAGGATAAAAATGAAAGATACGCTATAGTTTGAGGACCAAAATTAGATTTTAATCCTACTTAAATTTCTAGTACTATCCAGAATTTATATCTTTCAATAGTTATATATTTAAAAAAAAGGGTAAAAGTTTACTTTGGTACCATGTTATTTTCATTGTTAATATTTTGATACCCAAATTTATTTTTCTATTAAGTTTTGACGGCAAAGTCGCACGTGATCATTATGTGTACATTAAAAACACCCAGATGTCCATTTTTCTCTCATTTTTCATTATTCTAACGATAAAACACTCCAAAATACTCACTTCGAATCTCAGTGTTTTTCACGAATTTTGAGTGTTTTAGCATCTGAATAGTGAAAAATAAGAGAAAAATAGACATTTGGGTGTTTTTACTGTACAAGTGATGATCACGTGCGACTTCGCCGTCAAAACTTAATAGAAAAAAAAAATTAGGTACAAAAAACGATACAAAGAACAGGGTACCAAAATGTCACTTTTAAAAAAACATGGTACCAAAGTGAAACCGGTCCATAAAACATGATACTAAACTGTAATTTACCCTAAAATAAACAACTAGAATCCACATGAGCCATTTATCTAAGAAATCCAACAAGGACATTTGAATAAACACTTTGGTTCATAAAAATACAACATGTTTGATGAGCTTGGCTTCATCCTTTAGAATTGTAACATCTAATCCAACATATAATTTAGGTCAAAGTGCAAATTTGGTCCCACATCTTTTATTGAGTTCCCAATTTGGTCATATATCTTTTTTTGTTGCACTTTTGGTCCCATATCTTTGCAAAAAGTCCCAATTTGGTCCTATATCATTTTTTGGACCAAATCTCAGACAAAAAAAAAACAGATATGGGACCAAATTGAGAATTGACCCAATGATATAGGACCAAAAGTGTAACGAAAAAAGAAATGTGACCAAGTTGAGAACTAAACAAAATATATGAGACCAAATTTACATTTTGATCTCTAATCTATTTTAAAATCACTCGACAAAATAACAAGGTTTAAACTTTTCATATCCATAGGCAAAACAAGCATCTTTTCTGTATGTCATTCTTTCTAGCTAGCTAAACTTATATCTCACAAGTCATACAATATATAATTATTATATATGGATGATTACCTATAAGTAGAAGAGTCCCAGCCAGATAAATTTGCAGCATGAATGAGAGCATCCCTCCAATTTTGCACTTGCTGTTTGGGGTTGCTTTTCTCATGATTTCTAAATGCTATTTTGCATTTTCCTTTCTGCTTCCGTATATCTGATGGATCTATCTTATAGAACACTGGAATAGCATGGAGTCCCTCCTCTTTTGAGCACTGATCTAGTATTGTTGTAAGCTCTTTCAAGCACCATGTGGAAGAGGCATAGTTTTCAGATAAGACAATCAAGAACATCATTGAGTCTTGAATGGCTTTCTCAAGTGATGGCCACACCTTTTCGCCTTTCTCGAGTCTGTAATCGATGTATGTTTCGATGGTTTTTCTGCATAGAGATTCATGGAGGTGGCTAATGAAATCGTGACGGGTGTCCTCTCCTCTGAAACTAATGAAAACATCATATTTCTTAGAAGAAATTGGAGCAGAGAAAGAAGAAGAAGCCATATCTCAAGAAATGAGGGAAGAATTGGTAAAGAGATGTATAAATAGAAAAGTACAGAGTGATATGTGAAAACTTCAATTGATATGAAATATGTAAATGAATGAATGTGTGTGTTTGAAAAGAATATCTCAAAAATGTATTTTTTTCCTTTTGCCGTGTGTCAAGCTTCATCCTTTTCTTGACTTTAATTATTGTGAATTCCCACTTGCTGTATGCTATTTAATTGGCTGTTTGTGGTTGTTTTCCTCAAGTCTGTACGTAAGTTTCCATGTTATTTCTCAAGTCTTTATGTAAGTCTCCTCAGAAACTAATGATAATATTGGGATTGAATCTTCTAAAATTAAAATTCCTTAGATTTTCTAAAATTCACTTCATAACAGATATGAATTGGTCCAAAAAAAAAAAATTAAAAATAGTGTTTGTTTTTTTTAAAAGTTTAACTTCAGCAAATTTAATCCCATAAACATTAAGTTTGGATCCCCTGCAATATTTAATAACAAATACCTTGATAATATTCTTTTTTTTTTCATGTAAAATAAACGTTTTTGTACATAAAGATTTAAAGATACACTACATATCCAATCTCAAAAACATCATAAATTCTGAATTTGAGCCTTAAGGAAAAAAATGATTCAAGAAAGTCATTCTGAGAATTTCTTGTATCTTTCTTTATATTAAATATGAGTAAATGATGAACAAGACTTTGGCTGTGGGGTGATCTTTTTGTCAATAATTCTGCTTCCTATTTTTACTGCTATTTAAGTGAACCAAGTTGTTAATTAACCTCATTACCATAAAGAGATACTTATTCATATCTTATAGAGGTTTTCTTTCAACGCGCATGGCACCTAAAAATAATATGTAATTAAATAGGACGACTAAGGGAAACGAATTCTTAAGCATAGCAGCCATGAACAACAAATTAATATATGTGACCCTTGTTTGAATCAAACATAATAATAAATAGGTTAAACCTTATTTTAGTCCTTCACATATAGGTCAAATTTCACTTAAAAAAATGTAGGATCAAAGTGAAATTTGATCCATACATATAGGACTAAAATGAGATTTTCACCTAATAAATAAATTTAGGCGATCTTTTTGGCTACATATTGCATTGCTAATAATATAATAAGCAGGGATATTTTTACTTTTCAAATACTCTTTTAGTCCTCTAACTAGAGTCATGGCATCACCTTCCATGAAAGTCTTCATAATATATATATATATATATATATATATATATACTATATTATATGGCTCCATCCCTTATGGTTGGTCAAAAATAGTGAATTAAAAAATTAAAAAAGAAAACAAAAATCACCTACTCTCTCTCCCACTCACTCTCCCCACTTCTTTAAAAAAATAAATGAATTAATAAAATACAAAAAACAATTAAAATTAAAAATGCCACCACTCTCTCCCCACTCACTCTCCCTATATGAGGTAATTTCAAATTGGTCCTAAATATTTTATAATTTCTCAAATTGGTCCCAAACTTACTCTTTTATCAATATAAAAATTTAATATAATCTTCAACTTTAAATCAATTCAA